>JAHDVE020012203.1:0-253085 GCA_022606495.2 Halesus radiatus | reverse complement strand
CTGGTTCTTCAATACATTCATTGAAACTCCTCAGGCTTTTGATTGAATTGAGGCTTAAATTTGAAGCTGTCTCCACATCACTCCCACAATTATTTTCATAAGTTGAGTGGACTTTAGCTTTATCCGTCATGTTTCTTGTGAAACCCAATTTATTAAGTGTTGCTTGGTGCTTCCATGCTTTCCCTTTTTTCTTTCCTTTGAATAAATTTTCAGCAGATAAACTTCTGGAAACCTGTTCAACTCCTCGAGCCATGTGCATGGGAGGAATGTTTTCTCTGTGCATTATTTCTCCATCCATAGAATTACTATCGCTGTCGCAGAACTCCACGGTGCGGACACTATCCAAGAACCCAAAGTTAGTCATCATGTCAATTTCAGGAGAAGGTCTACTGGAAAACGAAGTGGCAAATTTTGTAAACTCATCATGTTTACCGTGTGGAGATATGATGGTATCATTTGATTTTCTTTTGACAATATTGGGAAGATCATCATCCCGTTTTTTCCTTTTCTTACTATATGATGGCAAAGTGTCATCTTCCAGCCAATCTTCTCCAACTTCTTCAGGTTCCATCAGTGCTCCCTTCTTACGTTTTTCAGTATCTTTCTGCTTTTCCTGATCACTATCTGTATCAGTAACTGTAAACCTACTTCGTAATGTTTTCATTGCATTTTTATAATGTTTTACACCAGAATCATCAAATCTGTTCCTAGATTTATTCAAATCAATCTTCTCAATAGAAGAGTTGCTAGATTCATCTTCAATATTGTTTCTATGCTTAGCTTTATGGATTGATGAAAATGAATCGTCACTATCACAACTATCATTATTTGGCAATTCAATGTTTCTTCTCATATTAAAACTTTTTTTGGGGGAAACACCTAATTTAGAATTTCTAGAAGGTAGATTATTCGATTTCAGTGGAGATTTCCTTAAAACCTCTCCAATTCTGTCTAGATTTTTGTGTAATCTAGCGGAAATAGTTTCATAGAAAATTCGTTCTGTTTGATTGAGCTGTTCACCTTTACGCCAAATTCTTAGAAAATCTAATACAGTTGCCCCGTGGTCATTTTTAATGGATGGAGAAGCACCATTATCCAACAGTAATTCAACAATCTCTAAGAATCCATTACTAGCTGCGTCGTGCATGGGAGTTATTCCTGCAAAAATTAATAATTTAATAGTTAACCTTTTATTCATCTTTTATTTTCTTGAAGTAAATTGGTCTTCCACAGAAAAAATCTTACCATCACATTGTGTTCCTCCTCTATCATTAATATGGGCCCCATTCTGGAGAAGGATTTCAACAATATCTTTCTGACCGTGAATGCAAGCCTCATGCAATGGAAGCCAACCTGCATTGTCTCTCACATTCACAGGATGGCCTTGGGACAACAGTCGAGTGACCAGCAGTTTGTTACCAGATATACAAGCCTAAAAAAAAAAGTTTTAGTTTAACCTTTGGAACGCCGAACTCCCGCGATCTAGTACTTCAGTAGGGTGATGAGGGTAAATTTGTGCACGGCCCTAAGCCCTTTGTGCAAGTCTATTTTCGTAATAACCTACTTGTTTTTTGCAAAATTTTGTTTTTGAAAATTGTATCATTTTACCAGATAATGTGTTTATATGTTAATATCTATCATAAGTAGATTCCCCAGAAAGCTACTTATATTCAGAGAAATGAGTTTTTGAGATTGCCGATCAAACAAGCAAAGGAAGGATGAAAGCAGACTGAATGCTGTAGAAATGAGATCTCTGAGACGAATGTGTGGTAAAACCATGTATGATCGTGTGAAAAATGTTAAGATTCGTAAAGAATGCAAGGCTGATGTAAGCATAGTGAGCAAGATTAAGAAAGGGACGCTTAGATGGTTTGGGCATGTAGAGCGAATGAACGAAGAGAGGAGTGATAGGAGAATATATGACGCGAATGTGAATGGAAGAAGCCGGGGACGCCCGAGGAAGATATGGCACGATTAAGTGAATCAAATACTCGAGTCGGGCCATGTCAGAAGTCGGAATAACAGAAGAAGAGAATGTATGAAGTGTATGCTAAGATCGAGTTGTTTGGCGGTCCGTCCTCTCTGCCTACCCCTGCGGTCAAACGGCGTGATGGTTAGTTAGTTAGTTAGCCAATTGGACACGCCGGCATTCAACGGATACAAATTTTGCGCATCTGATGGGTAATTTCAGCACACTACAAGTTAAAAATGATTTCTATGTGGCTCAGCCAATTTTGAGTTTGTCAATTAAGCATGTATCTTTATGTTTAATTCCTAAAGCCTCTATTCTTCCTAACAAGCGTTTTGAGATCATCAAACTGGCTTTATGATCAAGTGGCATATGACCCAATTAAAGATGGTTATTCATTACATTACCCCTGAACATCTATATACAATCATGTGATGTACACAAACTATTCACTGGTGATTAGCAGCTCGTAAATTGTCTGTTGTATGAAGAAGTGAGGAATTTTACTACATCCACGTCCACGAAAAAATTTGTAGCAGCAACGTAGCAAATCTAGAATTCTGTTTATGTTACCTAACATTATCAAAGAAGGATTCTTATTGCTCACCTGGTGTAGTTGCGTCTCTCCTTTAGTATTTTTTTTAATGGAAAAACCCTTCCCCCTTTTCCTGGCAACCTGGGGTTTATCATTTTCTTCATTGTCATCATCAGAGACATCTAAAAACATTATTCCCACCACATTTACCAAATATTAGTAAGGCATAGATGTGAAAAAATTTGCTTAGCATCGCTCTTATACCCGAACAGAAATATAAAGTATGAAAGTATCATTACCAGTTAATGTTTCGAGGCAAATTTCATCACCAATGTTTGGGGTATTACTGTCATTTTCACTATCATCATCCGATGATTCCCCTGATGAAACACCAATGCTTCCCATGGCAAGGAGTTCACTTTCTAAGGAGTTTGCTTTATCTTCGTTGTTCATTTCACGGTGGTATTTCAATAACAACCTTATTGCTTTGGCCTCCCCTTTCTCGTTGTATGTCTTTCTTGCCTAAAATTTAACCCAACAAACATGAAGTTGAAATTCAAAACAAAAAAAAGGGCTAAAATAAAATCCTATAAAAAAAAAAGCTATTTGTTCTGGGAAATTGTCAGCACATCCTTAGTTCTGCCGCTGAGAGCTTCGTTGCAGACTCCCTTTCCTTTACATGCATTGTTTATGAGAAAGAGACAGAGGTTACAACTGAGCTCTCAGCAGTAAGCTTATACCTACACAATAACTTTTATATAATCATGCTAATCAAGAATTGTATTATTATTAAAATTAGTACTTCTTACAAACGTATAATCCAAAGCTTGCAACAAACTGTTCACTGGTGGATATACGATTATACAAAACTACAACCGATGACAATAACTTGATATGTACATACCTCTTCCCTTAGTTGCTCATAAACTTTTTCCACTTCTTCTTGAGGTGCTCCGGCAAGACGTGATATTTCAGCAATTTGGATCAAAGTTGTGTACGCTTCATTGGGATTATCCTGTAAAATTTCTAATTCTTTTTTCTGATAAACCAGCGAACTCTTGTAATTTTTGATATCCTGGTATGTTCGGTATAAACTGTAAATTAAAGTGTACATTATTTGATTATTACTGTAATAAACCTTTTGACAAGATTTTGCACCCCTTTTGTACAGGTGGGTTGCTTGCATTCTCAGCTTTTTAGCAAACTACGGATGGATAAACTGATTAACTGCATCACAATTGTAGATATTGGGTTGCCTTTACAAAACACATTAAATTGCATAGCTAGTTAGTCTTTTGGCCGTCTGCACAGATATGTTTTTTAAATCGGTATCAATGTTTTGAATTAGGTTTACATAATATAGGAAAAAACTACCTAACGTAGATGGGAATCATTTGTTTTCCAGTGTCACCATTCTTCTCAGCATGCTCCAGCATCTTAAGATAATAGTCTATTCCTTTCTCGTAGCTCTTCAGTGAACATGCACCATCCCCCAACTTCTCAAAGATTTTCTTCATCTTCTCGTGATCATTGGAATCAGATGTTATCAACAGATCTTCCGTATAACAGATTGCAGCAACTGTAAATTAAAAAAATCACAGAATGGTTGCAATTTTGCTAAACAATATTTGCATCACACACTTGATTTATTTTCTAAAGTGACTTGTTTTTACCAGTTTTAAGATTTTTCTCAATTTCTTCTCTGTCAGATGAATCGGGAGTCTTCAACTTCCAGGCTTTCATGAGAATTGATTTGGCACTATAAAAATCGGACATTTTACATAAGATTGTAGCTTTGAGCGATAATGCTTCACTTTGCTTAGCCATCTGAAAAGAAAACCAACATTGTTCAAGAAAAAAACGTTTATAAATAGTTTTTAAGTAAGTTATGGGTTTTCATTAGTTAAGTTATTATTAGTTATTATTATTTTTCATAAGTGGTTACAAATAAGATATAAAATTAATATACTGGTTTTAAATTCGCATTATTAAAGTATCTATGTATTGTATTTAAATCATTCTAGAGCAATTAAAAATTATTCAATTATTACTTTGTTATCCAAACGTCCAGCCACGTCAAGAGCTAAATTAAAGAGCGACAAAGCTTTGGCATTATCCTTCTGCTTGTGTGAGTGGAGAAATCCCTCTGTTATATAGCACTGGTACAGAAGGTCATACAGATCGTGGGATTTACAGATGTTAATAGCTTTCTGTATGTACTCTACCGCACGATGAAAGGTCCCCAAGTGTTCCAATACAACTCCGATGTTCAGGAGTAGTCTGGCTCGCATGTCCATCAACTCCTGATTGTTAACCTTACATTTTAACCTGAAATTAATTTAAAATGCATCAAATTAACAAGACAATGCTGAGAATTTCGTGAGACAATTGAACCCCGGTTGTTTAATTTGTAGTATAGGTAAAGCGGAGGTTATAGCCTATGATAAATCTATTATTTAATCAATAGTTACTAATGACGTTTATTCATAATTTGCAGCCAAGGTTAAAAAATACCAAATAGTTAGAATTTTCGATTGTAAACGTTAGAATAGAATTAAAAAGATTTAATTCTAGCTAAATTACCTTAGATTTTGGCTTTAACAATGCCATGGATGAAACAACCTAAACATAGTTAAGTAATATATTTATAACTGCGGGAGGAGTTTCAGTTTTGAGATAAGCGTGAGTAAAAGTGATACCAAAATTTTAATTTACCCCAGAGTAGGGAAGCAAAGAGTTGATAAATATTAGAAAATTGCTAGCAGTTATAAATAAACACAAGATCACACAACAAGTATATAAGTTTCAGCTCACATGGAATAAATATACCTTTAGAGAGAGAATTAGGCAAATTAAGAACAAAAACATGTAACTTTATTTACTTTTCACACAAAACCAAACTTTTCATAAAAGCTTTTTCCGCAGCTTTGAGAGACGTCCTAGCTTCCTCTGTGTCCCCGAGGCTCTGCCCCTGCAGCAGAAAGGCCCGACCCAGTGTGGCGAGGGCTCGCTGCTCCTCCACTTTGTTCTCCAACTCTCGGGCAATGGCTAAACACGAGCAAATTAAAAAGATTTTTTTTTGTTTAAAAAATCTTTGTAACTTTTTTAGACTTATTTATTTTCGACCGGACCGGTTTCAAGGGTGAAACCGGTCCGGTCGAAAATAAATAAGTGAAAAATAGTTACAAAGGTTTTTTTAAAGAAAAAAAAATCATTTTAATATGGAATTCCACCATGTATTGACAGTTTCAAAATTAGAAATAATTACGAGCAAATTAATTAACAATACATTAATCTAAATATGACAAATTAATCTAGATGTAGGTATTCACAGTTGGAAGATAGTATTCAGTGACATTAGAAGTTAAAACAATATTTTGTGACATAAAAAATTAAATATGCTAAAGTTTTCCATGAAACTTTATTTAAAGTAAGGGAAAGTCCATAAAACACAGGTTGTGGGTTAATTTAAATTAATACAAATTAATCTACAATTTAATCTAGATATATAATAGAGAAATTGAGACATTTTCTTACGTTTTTATTGATAAGTATTAAGATAAATGTATCAAAATGCAGTAAGACCAGTGTTTTGTGCAATTAAAAAAAACATAGGAAAAAAGGATCTTAAGATGTGTAATTTAAAAGAAAAAAAAAATCAGGCAAATAGAAGAAAAAGTAAACATTTCGTTAGGACTCAGTTGTAATGCAAATATTTTTATGAATGTAAGTGTTTTTCCTTTTAAAAAAATATGAGTTTTTCTATTGAGTCCCAACTGGAAATATTTACCGAAAAAACAATGATTAAAGTTCAATAATAGATCAATTACTAAAATATATACGCACAAAGATAAATTTCTTCATGCTTCAGAGCTTTTTCAAACTCGGCCAGCAACATGTACATTTCCCCAATCATTCGGTGGGCCCGTGCATTCTCCAGTCTCTGGCCCAGCTCGTGGAAAATACTTGCACATTCCGTGTACTCAGCCCGGGCACTTTCGTATTTTGTTTTCCCATTGTAAAAGTCCCCTAGTTCGAAACATATGTCTCCTAGTTGTTTTCTGTTGCTCCCATTAAGGGCTTTCTTTTTCCTCTTTAGTAACTCTAAAATAAAGTTAACGTAGTATAATAATTGCACAATATAATATGTTGACTGTCAGGTATAAACATCATGTTAAATATAAACAAATTTAGATACAAAATAACTTTCTTCCACCTCTTCACCGTTTTAGCCCACTCTCTGATGGTCCGGTAAGGAACGAACATTTCTCTCGTTACTGCAGACACTGCACAGAAAAGTCAAGTTTGCTAAAGTAAGGTAACGGTTTGCAACGCAGTCCATTGTGGGACTTTTCTGCGCAGTGTCTCCAGTAGCAAGTGAAAAGTTCGTTCCTCACCGGACCGTCAGAGAGCAGCCTTAAAGTAATGTTAACGTAATAAAACTATAACTTTTATCTCCAACTTTCTTTTAATCTTAAATTAATATGTAATGATATAATTGTACAATATACGTATGTTTATCAGGCATAAACAGCATGCCAAAATAAACTAACCAAACTTGGATACAAAAGAACTAACTTCTCACTCTGCTCACTTTGCAACAATTCTTAGATAATGTTAAGATAGTAAAGCAATTGCTTAATACAATATGTTTTTCGGGTATAAAAAGCTTGTCAAATGCAAGCGAACTTGGATACAAAACACAAGAGAAGAAAAGTTTCAAACAAACATGAAGTGCGCAAAGTCACCTAAATAATGTTTAGTTTTTCTTGACATACTTTGTTCCTCCATTGCCACGTTAGTTACTGATAAGCAATTATTTATAAAAAAAATAGCATTGCCGCTAACATTTCTGCGGGTAATCAGTAAAATTGACAGCGATACAGCAACATTGACAGATGAAGACAAGTTTCCATAATTCCATATATTCATGGACAAATTGCGCCAACTGAGCATAGACAAATCGTGTCAAAGATAGCATAGACAAAGTAATAAGAATATATACATTATATACTATGATTGTAGCTATGGTTCGCAAGTGGCTGTTACCTATGACTTAAAAAAATATTTCCCAAAGACGTCTCCTGCGAATATATTTTTTTAACATCACACAAAAATGTTTTCTATCGGCCACGGAAAGCAAAAATATGGTGTATGCATAGACAAAGGTGTATGGCCACGCCCTAATGTTCTAATATTTTGAAAAGCAAGCGCTGCAGACCCAACTTAACGCTTCGCTAGAATGTTCACTCAAATAGAGTTAATATTTTGGAAAAGTGGAAATGGAAATTTCCGCAAAAATTACCAATAACTGCCTGTTGCTCCGCAAAAAACTTGGAAATGTAAATCGCATATCAATAATAAATAAGTAGGAACCTAGGCACATGTCAAAATAATGTAGACAAAAATTGAGAGCCCTACGATCGTTTAAAAGGTTTCAAATAGCGACACTAAGATTGCTCAAAGGAAAATGAATGTAGGTCAAAAAATCATAATCCCAAAAAGTTATTTATTTATTTTAACCAAACGGTGTTCAAATATTAGTGGTACTTTCCGGAAGAAGATGATTCTAAGTAAATCATATTCTAAGACAATATTTATTTATTTTTTATTATTTAACGTTTTAGATTGAAAAACGATTTTTTGTATTTCTAAAATTATGCATCAAAATAACCATTTATTAGATGTTAAAATAAACCAAAATCTAATTCATAGACCAAAATTAAAAAAAATTAAAAAAACGTAACTATAACGGAGTTATGTTGTTTTGGATTTTTTCCTTCGAGTCCTTTTATAAAAAAAAGTTTAAACAAAAAAATATCTTACAATGTGATGCAGAATCTCCTTTAGGAGAGTACCACTAATTTCTGAAGACAGTTTGGTTAAAGTAAAACAAATGCACTTGGACCATTGTGTTTTTAAGTTACTTTGATTTCCCTATGGGTCATCTTTATTTGGAATTTAAAACCTTTTAAATGATCGCAGCGCCCTCAATTCTTGTATACTATAAAATGTCCGACTGTACACTACGGTGCGCAGTCCGTTTCTCGTCTATAAAAATAATGTGTTTACCCCAAATATGTTTTCACTTAGCCCACTCTTAAACGGTCCGGTGAGGAACGAACATTTCACTTGTTACTGCAGACACTGCACTGAAAAGATAAGTTTGCCAAAGTAAAGTAACGGTTTGCAACGCAGTCTATTGTGGGACTTTTCTGGGCAGTGTCCGCAGAAGCGAGTAAAAAGTTCGTTCCTCACCGGACCGTCAGAGAACGGCCTTACACAGTATTTTTTTTTTGTATGGAAGTTGATAAGTTTGGTATAATATTCGTAATGATATATTACATTTTTTGTTTGTTAAGCAAGAAGTATATACCGAGATCGAATTATTTGGCGGTCTATCCTCTCTGTCTACCCCTGAGGGGTAACGGCGTAATGGTTAGTTGATTTGATAAAAAAATATACCTACCAAATTAATAACATGAAAAATTTATAACAATATTTTGATAGAGCAATAGCTACGATCAGAGCCATTATTGCCCTACTGTGGTACCATATTAGTAAAATTATTTAGCCATAAAATAAATTAAAAACTAAGTAGGATACGCATGCGCACATTCTATTGTCAAGAAAAGAAAACAATTTTTATGCAAATGGCCGCTGGCGCTTGTCGGCGTTTAATGTCTCAGTAAAGTGTTTATTCCATTCCGTACTCCGCGAATGTTATAAATGTGAAACATGTGTCTACTGTGAATCAATACGTCGTTATTGTTTATTATAAAGTTGACAGAGCTTATTTTTTTGATATATTGTGTTATGAATTATCACCACAGTGCTTATGAGAAGCTTGAAAGTTCACACAGCTGTTGTACCGTTATATTGTCAGTCAACAATCGCTTTGATCACTCGATTTCACGGTAAGTTTAGATTAAAAAAACACTGTTTAATTGTGCACGTCTACCAATTGATAGAAAATTAATTTGATCTACGAGAGACGACTACAACAAGAAAGTTGAAATGAATATCAAAAACTAAAGCTTTATTTTTGTTTCTTGTGTATTGTTTTAGGGACGTTTTTTTTTTTTATTATGGTGCTTTTTATTATTATTGTTGTGGCCAATTCGTAATTGTTTTTAACTTTGTTCACAATTATTTAGTAATAATTTATCATTTTAAAGAAATTGCTGGAAAAGGAATTATAGTATCAAATTGTCATAATTATTTTTTTGGATTATCGCATAATTCAGTATCTAGAATTACTTTGAATTAAGCATTTGATTTATATTTCAACTGATGCTGTGAATTTGGGCTTTTGTCTTCTATTCCATAAAATAATAAAGGTATTACAGGGATGTAGCCACTCTTGTTATAAATTGTCCTTGGTTATATTAATTTATCGGTACCTATACCTTTTTTAACATTTGTACTAAGTACAAATCGATCCTTATTGTTTCTAATGTTATGTTGTTATCTCCCATGTAATGGTTTTTTACTGGATATATAATATATGCTTCCCAAAAGAATGCGAGCACCCAGTTTCATTTTCATGGCAAGTTTGTACTTGATATCTTTTTACAACTAATCAACAAAGCATACTCAAATCTCAACTTAATGCCCATTATTTTGTCACATTTGTTGACAATAATATCGTTGTGTGATGAGACCTGTTAGACTGGAGTACCCAGTACCTACCCGAGTGGCACCTACGCCTGTCCGCGCTAGCATTAAATCGGCATCCCTAAACTAAACCCACCTTGAAGTGAGATACCATGGAGATACCCGTGTAGTCGTATTCTCAGAAGGACGAAGGAGCGCTCATTTGCACAACCTTTGTGTGTCGCACTTACCTAGAATCCACCAACTAGGTATACAGTATTCACCTTTCCTTAGGCGGCCGATGGTCTTTCGATAATAGCCATAAAAGACACCGCCGCACCACAGGACTTCTGTAATTTACACCAAAATAATTACTGTAAACTTAGTTTGTATTTATTTACTTTCTTTACTACTTATTACTTAATGTGTTGGTTTTGTTCCCGGAGAAATGACCAATGCGAACGGTTCGGAAAACTAGTTGGAGTAGCCAAGGGTAGTGTATAGACTGTATACATAGGTAGTTTTTTTTAGGATCTACTAAAACGTATCTGATAATTAGACAACTGATAATATTATGCAGTCTCAGGAAGAATGGCAAGATCAACTTCAAGTTACAATAAAATATTTTTTATTGTCAGGATAAGGTATTCAGGAATGTGGTGGAAGAAGATTGCTATGTCAGAACAACCGTTCCTCCATCTCTTAATTAGTTTAGCTTTCTAAGTAGTTTATTCTTTTCCTTTAAAAAAATCGTCCCAAATGTAATATTATTATTATTACTGTTGTACTTCCCTACTGTCATAACAAAGGATAATGGCTTTATATCCTCTCGCCTGCTACTATTGTGACAAAGGGTAGCGATCACGCATTCAAGGAAGTAACGCTGTTGCAGCAACGAGGAAAATTGAAACCGGATTATTTTAGTAGCTCCAGTCAGAATTGCCTTCCCAGATTTTCTTCTGGTTTGTGGATTACAGGGCAAACTGCCAATAGTTTCCCCGAAGTAGAAGCTCGGATTGTTACTTTTATAATATCACAGTTAGAGGAAGTTTAACATACAACATCGGTTCTGGTCAGTTGATTCCCACAGGGGATAGATAATAATAATAATTGAAAATCCTCAAGTATGCGTTTTGAATTGAAAATTTGCAGAATTTTTTTTTTTGAAAACTGAGAATAGTTGCAGACAGGTTTTTTTTCACAAAATAAATCTTTTCGTGTTTAAAATTAGGTACCACCCGAAATTTGCGAAAATCTAAAGAAAACTACATATATATCCACATGCCACCCATTATTTTATGCAATACCTTTGTTGAGAATTTTTTTCATTCATATAAAGTGGCCCGGAGACAATCAGTGTCAATTGTCAATGTGCTTACGTTGTTGACAATGTGCATTGAAGTGCAATTGACGGAGCGTCAATTAACCTGTCAATATTTTGGTATTGATTTTATTTTTCATAATCGCGATATAATGCAATTATAAGTAAAACACAAAACTGATTTCCAAAGAGCTCGATAGATAGCAACAAAAGATGCCATCTTTATACTCTCTAATATTGTACAAAACGCTTTAGATAAATCGTTGAAATGTATTGGTATTTTTGTTGTTCTCTAAAAAGCTTTCGACAGCATACTCGTATCTAATGCCAAACTCAGTGGCGGCTCGTGACTTTTGAGTGAGGTAGAGTGCTGTGATTAAAAAACTGGCCAAACTAATACAAAAATTAAGTGTTGTGGGTTTTAATGACAAAACATTAAATTGGCTAAGAAGCTACTTACACAAAAGTACACGAGTTGTAAAAATAAATGACACTTTAAGTCTACCCCTCCCAAGTGATTTTGGTATACCACAAGGTACTGTATTGGGCCCATTACTGTTTATCATGTATTTTAACGATATTTTTAAACAAAACCTCAGTGGAAATGTTATTTCATATGCATACGACACAATAATCAAAGTAAAGGGTCAGAACTGGGATATCACAAAGTTAAATACTGAAAAAACCATCTACATTCCCATCAGCTAGTTACATTGTACATAATTTTCCAAGTTCCAAAAATTAAAGACATCTGTAAAAAAGACTCAATATTTCAAAGATAACACGTTATAAATATCAAAACTAAACTCATCATTTAGGCATAAATATAATATCCCAATTAATGTATTTTCTACACAACAAATGCCCTATAATTATATTTACAAAGGGATAAAATATTTTAATAATCTTCCTGAAGAAGTTAAAAAAATTATAGATTCTACCATTATTAAAAATAAACTAAAAATCCTTATTTCAAAACTAAATTCCATTACTTCAAAACATGACTAAGTCCTTCATTTACGACACCAGCAACATCTTCCCCTTACTGTGATGGTAGTAGGAAATTTTCAAATATTGTCAAGTTATTCGTAACCAGGGAATATTTGTCTATCTTTTAATAAAAAAATATATCGATATCTAATCATTCTAGCACCAAAATACCACTTGATGTATATTATTGTAACAACTTGTTATATTTTAAAAATTAAATAAATATATTATAGCATTTTAAAAAAGGTTATATTTATAAAGGTATAAAACATTTTAATAGTCTTACCAACAAAAGTCCAGAAAAATAATTGAAAGTATAACCCATATTTATATCTATTAATGCTACCTAATTTCCATAGCCCTTTTCATTATGTTTAACTATGTATTAATATTGTTATTAACATGTTTCCCCTACACCAAACTCAAGAGCCAGTTCTCTTCATTGGCGTAGTTATGCTTTGGAAATAATAAACGATAAATTAAATTAAATCAAAATTTAAGAACGATTGTCAATCGCACAGCGAAACGATTATTCCGTTTAGTCAATTGCGCTTATCTATGCGGTCAATCAAAATACCCATCATTTTCACGTCAATGAAAGGCGCAATTGTCAATCGCTCCAAGTGCCTCTGTAACAATAATTATAACATAGCATTTATATAGCGCAGTTTTGTGTTATTTCACTTCTGTAAACGATCAATTAGCAATTGTAACTTGCTTCAATGACGTAACCATTGACAATTGGTATTGATCGTCTTCGATCGGTTTTAAACAAATAACAACGTTTTCGTCGTCAATTAACATAAAATTAATTTAATGCATTTGGGACAGTATCGTCGCACTTTTCTGTTCAGCTCATCGGGCTTAATGTAGTGTTATTTCGATAACTAAATCATATTATTTCTTAATACATAACATCACTCTTCCTTGTACAAAATCCAAGAACTTTCAATCAAAGCCCCCCTTCATTAATTTATTAGGTATAGCATTAATTCCAATCCAATCTCCAACCCCTGCAGCTAAAAAGCAAGCTCAGATCATGACTAAATCACCGCCATTCTAAACCAAAGGACAGTGTATCTGGCAACATTTTTCAAGGAAAAGCGGCAGGCATAAAGTATCTTCTTTAAACCTAATACTTTGAATTCATTAGCCCAAAGCACAGAATTCCATTATTCCACCGTATATTGCCAATAATTCATTCCCCCATTCCTAATCGTTTCTTCTTGTTATGAATGCATCCCGAGAAGTGGTTCTTTCGTTACCACACGGCATATAAATTTGTTTCTCAGACGACTTGAGTTGACAAAGAATCTGAGTTTTAAATAAGTCTCTTATACGTTTCAACATCAACACTAACCGTAAATCATCAGAATTAGAAACATTTTTCGGTATTCCAAACCGAGCTTGGTCCTTGTGTATCTTCAAATCCTCGAGTATTTAAGTAAACACCGAATCGTAAATTTTGTATGACAAGTTTTTAGACTTTCTCATATTTAATCAGTAAAGTCGCATTTGCAAGAATAATTCTTATCTGAACAAAGAGAAAAGTACCTAATGTTTAAGTGTGAAAACCAAAATGATTCATTACGCTCGAGGCGCCCTACCTAACTTACCATCCCTGCTCCAAACCGGAATCTGCTCTCCGGATAAATCGTAATACTTAAGATTTTTCAACATTACGTCATCATAAAGTTCTTACAAATTGATAACCCGATGAATACTTGACATCAAAATATAGTTTAATTTCAAGTATATGTATTTATTGAGGTTTATTCGCACCATCATAAACATTAAATCACGAATTGGTCTTAAACTTTCCGCCTGGAGTGGGGTGTAGTACAAACTTAGGACATATCAGGCCTCGGGCGTGTTTTTGCGAACATAACCATATCTCTTTATAAATTTCAACACGTGCTCGGATCTCTCGTCAAGAAATGTTGCGAACAGTTACCGTTCAAATATTGTGCGATTATTTTTATAAATGTAAGAATAGTTGAATAATTTATATAATCTGTTATATCTGTTGGGCTTCTTTTTGTATGATGGATAGCAGTGTCGTGCATTGCCCCGTGATCAGAGGTAGGCTGTGTGTAGTTTTTAAAGTTCAGATATGAATTGTAAAATTAATATTTGAAAATGACTATTTTATTATCATCTTCCGCTGATTGTTGTGTCCAACTGAATAAATTAGCTACAAATTCCTTGTTAAAATTCTTGGAAAAAATACGTTTCAGATCAGAAATTTGTCGTATATTCAAAATATTCTCTTGTCTTTTAAATTTATTTTAATGGTTCGTTTTTCTTAGGGTAGGCACAGCTTTTCAGCCTTCATGTACTGCACGCCACTGATAGATATGTACCTAGTGATATTTTTTATATGGAGGCAGTCATATTTTTTTGCGTGGAGGCAGTATTATTTTTTGTACGGAGACTGTAATATGTCCGTCGAATAGTGGCATAGTTCATTGAACGGAGCGGTGACGGACTAGTAATAGGAGTTTCCCTCATTATCCACACTCCACAGCATATTCACATAATTCATTATTATTTGTCTGCACGAAAGCGCCTAGTATTCATTCTGCCGGGGAAAAATCTAATTATATTTTGTACTGTATGCACATTATTCATGCACGACAGATTCAACGTGTTCATGTTGATATTCCAATTTAGGCAACATGTTAGGTAAGATTATATTTGTGCATAATCATATTCAATGTAGAGGTACTGGATATGTTAAAATCATAATTGGTATAGTGCCGTTTTTGTTAAAAATCACCTCAAGGGCGCTGTACAAATATATTTTTTCCAATGCCCGATCTTATTACTAACTATAGACAATTTATAATAATAATACTAAATGGGTAATTTGTATAGCGCCGTTTTTGTGAAAAATCACCTCAAATTATGGCTAACGCCAATACAAAACTGTACGTAAAACAAACAAACAATAATACAAAATCACATCTGACCAATGAACGCGATACCGCGTTGAAATATATACATGCTATTTATATTATTTTTGAAATAATACTAACGCCTTAGCAGGTACCTTACCTTATATATTTTCGTTGGAAGTACAATAAGACTATTGGAATTTGAACAGGCTATCGCATCGCCGAGCGTGCTATTTTTATCGCATTGACAAGGCAGACATTCGTCCTGCTATGGAACGACACAAATAAGTTAATCTTATTTGTCGCCTTTATTAGATTGATATAAGACGCGCACGGTCGAACGTGTGATGATAAGTTCAATTATTATTGCATATCTAGGAAGTAAAGATAACATTCTTGCCATCATGTATTATTCTGTCATGTGCCGGCTTGTTCGGGTAAACGACTTCTGGCAATTGATTATTTATGAACCCCTACAAAGGGTCGATCGCCACCGGCACTTGTACCAAACTACCAAGTACCTACATTGTACGCACTACGGCTACCTAAGAAGATCTCCAAATGGTAGGGAGTCGATCACACCTTTCCACGTTCACCTGTCGACTCAACAACTGGCTCGGATAAGTTTATTATCTACGTGGATTGGTTAGAACTTTATTTTATTGACCCCACCTTTGGAAATAATGTCCATAAAATGTATCGTATGTACTTTACTCGCTGTGTGTAAGTATATCTGCATTGGTATTATTCAGAGATAAGTATTATTATTACCCAGATTGTGATGTCTCCCGACTTGATAAGGATATAAATTATCCAGGTTTTTGATAACTTACTACTATTTTAAAGTGTTTATTATTCAACTTGCTAATAAGATAAATGGTACGTTAATACCAGGAAGATAGAAGGCCGAATGCTCATAAACTTTTAATATATTAGAAAATGTGCTCACAATATAATATATTCAGTGCTTTGATTCTGGAGAAGCGAATATGTACAAGGCGTGATGATAATATGGTATGTATTTTTCAAACCCTCCAAACAACGACTGTCGAAATAGAATGGGAAATACTCGAGTGTACATATTTTTTTGCGCATTCTCGCTTGTGTTATGTGACTGAAATGAGCAAAGCTACAGCTATTGTCTGCAATACCCATCTACCTAAGTACAGAGGTAGTTCTACCGGGCCTCATTATATTGTACCGGATTTGATTCGCTTTACTACAGAAAAGACTCGAAATTATTTTGTAACTTACATTCAAATGTAATTTGTCAACATCTACCGGTAACTAGGCTATTAAGCTTTAGAAGGCCACTTACCGTGTTTATTATTTAGGAAAACAATAAAATTTACCTTCTATCGGTTTGTTCTTCTAATCATCAGGTTTTTGCTTCCTTCTTTCTCGTTAATCTCGAGTGTTGAGTGGTTGCCCTAAGTTGGCGGAGAGAGTGGATATCGGTTTTTAATTTTACCTGCACAGTGTTTCACTTTTGACTTCTGCTGAATGAGGTCGGAGCGGAGTCAAGAAGCACTCAGCTAATGGTGTCAAGATGCCTCGATGGGTCTTATCATTCTAAAGTAACTCGTGCACGAAGCTGGTTGCTGGTACATATACCTCCCCGAGCATATCGCACGATAGCGCCACTCATTTTCATTCTATTTTTTTTTTGTTTATTCATCTCTTCCTACGTTTTATGTTAAAATTGTGTAATGATACCTATCAGCTTAAGTATACGCCCATGATGCCCAGAGACAGAAATTCACGAAAACCAGGAATTATCAGGGAATTCGTATTTTGATGTAATTACGTCTAATTTGGTACAGTAAAAGATGCAAAACAATTAATAATTTTTGAGATTGTTTGAATTTCCATCGAAAATTTAATAAATATATAAAAATAAGAAATACTTTGTTTACACAACTTGTTGATATATAAATATCAACATGTTTCGGAAGCGCAGCTTCCCTCATCAGGATACACATTGTGCGAAGTATTTCTTATCAATTTTATTAATAATGACGCCACAAAATAGTTATACATTTATTGAAGAAATAATAAATATGTATTTAACCCTGGAAGACTAATCATTTTTTTATACGTAAAGATTAATCATTTGTCAATTTGACTAACACCACAACGCTCACAAAATCCATTTTTTGTTTTGAAGGTTTCAAATATGTATGTTATTTTATAAAACAACTTTATATAAGGGATAAAAGTGAAAAACAGGTTTATAGTATTTAAAAAAATATATAAAACTATCATCTCTATAATTAAATTTTTCTAAAACTGTTCATCTGAAGCGACCTGCCAGGTAAGTATGTTTTTCTGTATCTGTCTGTACATAATTAGTTAAGAAATATTTGTACAGCGCCCTTGAGGTGATTTCTCACAAAAACGGCGTTATACAAGTCATCCGACTATTATTATTATTATTATTATAGGTATATTCGAGATCAAAATTAGCGGTAAGTAAAGTAAAGTGTAAGTTTTTTCTCGTTCTCTACAACTAACTTTAAAATGTTCGTTCTCAAACATAAAAATTATTAATCCTTGGTATATTTCACCCATTTTTTTAATATACCTTGGTTTTCTCCGCAGACTGGACTAAACGGGGTGTCGTATATTATACAAAATAGCGACAACTGACCCCGCAGCGCGGTCACACTCTGCAAGCACTCGTCGGCGACTAAGTTGGTACGGAGAACTAGCGCAATCACCGCATTCGTTACACCATAAAATGCACGCAGTGTTAGTCGAAACCACTGACATTTGTATTCTAGGGTTAATATTGCAAATAAATAAATAAAATCTCGAGTATCACGACCAGGTTTTATATATTGCAGGAAAGGCAGCTTTGGAAATCCCAACATTTTCAGATTTAAAAAAAATCTTTTCTGTGGACCATCTTTTATTAAAATAAACCAAGGGAAAGACGTGTAACACATAATAATATATTCCAAACACTCGCAACAAGGGGAAAGAGACCGCACTTACTAATGCTGCTTGGAACCATACTGCGAGTACGAACAAAATACCTACACACATATTTACGTGGAAATACCCCTTGAAACATGATGCGAGGCATTCGCCAAAACATTAGAGAATTGGTTGAAATAACCGAGGTCAAAGAAAGTGAAAACAACCTTTTCCCTTGATTTTTGTCACCCATACCTTACATTCCTATATTGTCTCAATGTTGCTGTGTAAACCAGCTACTCCTGCCCGTCCTCAAAACATGTGTTCGTAGTTCCAAAAATACAGCGCCCACCGGTTCAACCGGGACGCGTATTTACAAAACCTATACCGATTCAGTTATGGCGAGGACTGAAATAGAGTAGGTTTTGTAGGCGCTAAATCGCTTACAAAAGATATAGAATGTTTTCTTTCTTAAAATATGCGTTTTGTGTGTTCTTTGTTTATTTATTGTTTTGGAACATTTACAGAGTATTAACGTAATCATGTTTATTAAATTGGCATTGGGAAGTGCGTAAGTGTTAATAATCCAGTTAAATATGTTCACAGGGTGTGATTGTACAATCATAAATTTGACTAGACTTTGCTATCATTATGTGTCGCTCAATCTCATTAATAAAGTCTAATAGAACTACTCTATTTCAATCCTCGTCGTAACCGAAACGGTATAGGTTTTGTAAGCGATTTAGCGCTAACAAAACCTACTCCATTTCAGTCCTCGCCATAACTGAATCTGTATAGGTTTTGTAAATACGCAACCGGGACAGAAGCATCAACGATTTAAATACAATGTACTAGTTTTTATGTAAGACATAATAGTGTATGATGACGTGTACGCTTGATTTAAGGCTGGGTTAACCTTATCTATTCTACGGTCTATCTCATAGAACGAACCTTCCTATGAAAGACAGAAATTAGACCGCGTTTACACTTGCTCTATTTTTATTCTATTTCATTTGTATTTGCGTAGCTCAAAGAGACGCAGCAAATCTTCGAAAGATAAATGCGTTTTTATATTGGACATTACTATATGTAGAGAGTGGCGTTCGCGTAGCAACTGCCGTTCACACAGTACTATTTCAGCAATTAACTATCTAAATCAGACATGTCCAAATTCAAATACATTTCACCATTTCTACTACGTGCTTTTATTCTAGCATTTTCTTATTTATTTGACTGACATTTTTACCCACAATGTGTACATTATTAACATTTACCATAAATTTATATATGTATTATTCCGGGCAAATCTAAATACAAACAAATTCAACTATCTCTCATTAGTGAAACGTGGACATATCTAGTTTTGATAGGTAACTACCGATATTTATTTCTATAGTGTATTTTAAATAGACTAGAAACGTTGCTGTCGATTAAACATCGGGCTTCTATTCTATCGGACATTCTATTACATAGACAACCCTGTTCTCACTGATCTATTTCATAAAATCTACACCCACTTCATCCAATCTATGATCTATTTCTATAAAATCTGCACACACCTCATCCAATCTATGATCTATTTTATAAAATCTATGAAATAGATCAGTGAGCCACAGGCTTATCTACGCAATAGAATGCCCAATAGAATAGAAGCACAATGTTTAATCGACTCCAACTTTCGTTTCTAGTCGATTTAAAATACACTTTAGAATAAATATCGTTAGTTAACTATCAAAACTAGATATGTCCACATTTCACAATGGTTTCTATCGTTTTATAAGTTCTAAGATGTTCTGTGAATAAAATTTTTGTGAGCTCGTTTTGTTGTGTTTGTTGATTTAAATTTTACACAAATTAAATCACAGCTGTCGAATGTACATTGTACAGGGAAACATGTTGTGCACGCACTACTAAACATTGCTCGCAATAATTTTGCCAGAACACGAAACAGTGCATTTTGGTTGGAAATCAATAACGCAATCGTGTCACCATTTCTGAAATCGAAAGTACGTTGCTACTTAGATACATAATAGTATCGCATACCTCATACGGTGTAAATTATACGCAACACATAAATAACATTGTGTGTGTGGGTATGTTGTGTGAGAATGAATTTCTTTATAATATTTGAAACTTTTTTAATGTTGAAACGTTTTCTAATGCTGCGTGCTTTTAGCTTTACGATGGGTTTACGACAATTATAATATATTATATCCATTCTCAATACCACTCTAATAATGGTTATCTATCGACATTGCACTTAATTGGGGGGAAATAAAAACTTTCCTTTCTAAAATAATTAGACTCTTCCGAATTTATTATTTACTATTATAGCCTTTGATAAATGGACAAAAAAACTTCCATTACAACATTATTTGCCGTTGTAAATACATAGTTACCTCGACAATTTTCATTTTATGATCACAAAATATCGTTTTGTGGTGTATACATTGCCTCATTAACGGTCAGCACTCAAAAATACGCACTTTGCAGCTTGCTAATTCAAGAAATACTACGAATGTTTTTTATGTTAATTCTATGCGGATAACTAGTAAAATGTATAAGGTTTCAAAAGACAATAATCCTCAAACTGTAATCTTTTAAATTCTATATGAAATACTTACTGGAATTTTAGGTAAAACGTTTTAGAAATCAGATAGCGTGTAAATAATAATAAAAATATTATCAATAATCATAATAATTTCATGAATAACCCGATAATAATTAAATGTATTCCCATTGTAACGTTCCATGTAAGCCACGCTCTAACATTATTTACTCCCCCCCCCCTCCCATTCTAATCCTCCTACAATATAATATGTAAGTCTATATTTTTATTTGTAATTTAGTTTTATATAAACCCTGAAGAGGTGAGCATTGCTCACGAAACATATCTGTTTTATTACAATAAAGTGATTAAAATAAAGTTTTATTACTTATTATAATTAAAACGTTCAATATTGCTTTTACTAGTTTTCATACTGCACGTATTTTAAGTAATTTTAGGACGTTTTTCATAGAATTTAAGGATTTTTTTCTTTTAAAACCTTATTTATTTTCCTAGCTACCCGTAAATAGAGTTTACATATAAATTCTGTGTGGTATTGCTCGAAGTGATGTTTAGGGCTAATTTTAGGTGATGACCCTTAAGTCAATCTTGGGAGACGGGTATGGGTACAGCCTCGCCGCCCCGGGAACCATTAATTGGATAACCAACACCTCTGCCATAGGTCACCCCAAGTAGTTCGCCTCATTTGGTGACTTGGCAGGGGTGCCTGTGTTCACGGGGTGAGGTTTGTTTAGGTATTGGCGGGAGATGCATCTGCCTACATGCATCGGGCCAGATCGGGAGAGGTCGGTTAAGGGAGATCTCTTCACCTCTTCAGCCGGATTCTCGACCCATCGTCTTGCACCGTAGTCGAAGGGATGGATTAATACGTCCATCACTCCAGGACACACCGACCTCCAGATTCCTACCCACCTCTCATACCTCTTTCCTTTCCAGAACTTCCTTTCCCTCCTTTCTTTAAAAAGACCCTCCATACAGCATCCCCAAAGAAGACATGAAATAAAATGTATGTAAAAAAAATATGTTAATAAATATGTACAAAAATCAGTTGTATCTACTCATATCCATAATGTTTCCCCTTCTGATAACGAGTCGTTATTTGAACAGGAAAATGACAAAAGTAATAATGCTTTAGGCATATCTATAGTTACGATTGAGTATATACCGGCGTGTGCCCTTGTCTTTATTACCACATCCGATTTTTTATTCAAATAAATACATCCGCTGAGTTAATTCACATGCGAATCGCGTCACATCCACGTTCAGACCAAAAACACTCACGCGGAAGATGTACTTTTGAGATTCTGTTTTGAATTTACATACGAAATTTGCAATTCTTTTGTCACTGTTTATATGGAAATATCTTAGCTTCCTTCGTGTTATATGCCGTCGAGAAATAATCATATTTTGTGTCTTGAATTATTGATTGCCAGATAAAATGATATTTGTATTAGAATGCAGATAATACGAATTTATTTATATGTAACGTAAAGTAACCTGTGCAGCGACGGTTCCTGACATTTTGGTGTACTAGTGATATTGTAGCCGAAAATGTTTTTGTTTTTGAAGATTTTTAAGTTCATTTTATTTAATTAATTCTGTTTTTATTAATCTTATTTTTATTTTTTTAATAAAATTTATTAATGAGGTTAGGTTCGATTAGGTTATCGGGCTAATTTTTTTTTTCGTACTTTTAATGACTTTATATCACTTTTAATAAGTGTGCCGATTATTGTCGATTTATAATGGAACCCTCTTCACTTTCTTCCACTCATAATATCGCTTGACTGCGCAGTACAGCCACGGAAACCTTTGCAAGACACTAAGCACCAGGGACGGCTCATAATTTTTTAGTGTGCTGGAGTGCTAGTATTGAAAAAAACGACGTTATTGATGTTGTTGTACCCGAAAATGACTTAATTTTTCAAACAATTTCTTATTGTTTTTTTATTAAAATCATTTATGAAAAAAAAATATATAAATTAAGTTTTCGGGCTTGTTTTTTTACATACTTTTAATGATTTTATATCACTTTTAAGAAGTGTGCCGATCCATACGTGTGTTGATTTATCCGGTCACCGTTGAAGAAACCCTGTTTTCACGAAGGAGGTTGGATGAATACCATGGCATGATATGAATATCTGACGAGTGTGAGCATCGTTGTAACCCCTCTTTCTGTTACATACGTCGCTCGCGAGAAAGTGTGAGGGGTTACAACAGAGCTATCTGCGGTATGACTTTAGTTACCACGGAGGTCCCAGACAGCCAACATCCTGGGACAACAATAGAAGTACCCACTAGCCAGCCCCACCCACGCTACGTAATTTAAATTCGCATTCTGCCAAGGGTATTTTGTGAATCCTCTGCATATTTATCAATTAGGAAAGCGTGCACAACGAGCCTAATCGACCACAACTGCTGCTGTCATCAACAACAAAATGAGGCCTGATTGAATTTATAACTAATTGTACCAATGGTTGTTGCGTGCGCTCTCTGAACATGCAACTGTGACTATCCTTTTTATACAAAACATTATCATTTAAGGCGCACATAGGGACAACTTAATTACCGATTAAATGTAAATCACTTCACTTTGTTACCCTACTCGTTAGTAATTGCCTCTTTTTAAATTTTGATCAACGTTTAAAACTTACTCAATTCGGAGAACTTGAGATAATATTTGAAAACTTGCAAGCATGAGATGAAGAAGAAGTTAAATCTATTTTGTATGGATATTTAGAATGGAGAGTGTTCTTATTTTATTTTATTTTTATATGAATAGGAAATTTCATGGAATTGGGATTTCCTTTAGAGATGTACTGTATACGAGTACAATTAATCGGATATAATGCACCTTATCACATAAGAACCACCACGCTAAACACTTCGTGGAAGATGCATTGTTTTCTGTGTTATCTGTCAACCGTCAATTTATATCAGTTTCATTTGTTATTGTGTCACAACTCAACATGAACGCACTCTCGGCATAACGTGCAGATTGGCTTCTCCGTACATACGAGTGCATTTACATGCATCGGTAATGCAACGTTTCGTCTCACGTTCCTTGTTTTAAGGCGCAGCCATGCTTTCTCATACTCCCAGAAGATAGAAATCTCACATTACATTGTTATTATTTTTCACCAGAACACCTTCTTATGACGAATTTGTTCAATGAGTGAAAATTTCTCCGATACAATTTCTAATCAGTTAAAACTTTTATGTTACATTTGTCGGGCAGTTATTATTGGCTGCAATAGAATAGAGTGCCTGTTCACCATGAATGGACGGTGGCACGTGAAAGCGATGATAGTAAAATGAAAGTAAACCGACTTATATGAACTCCGAAATATTCACAGATATTATTTTTACTTCCATATTAATCATTTGTGTAATTTTTTACTTGTCCGGTACTTGATTATTTTCAGAATTTCCTCATGTGTGCTATCATCGTAAATTACCGATG
Organism: Halesus radiatus; assembly: GCA_022606495.2. NCBI lineage: Eukaryota > Metazoa > Arthropoda > Insecta > Trichoptera > Limnephilidae > Halesus > Halesus radiatus. Next base: position 228,826 of record JAHDVE020012203.1, on the reverse strand, counting down.
CTTAGGGATTTTTTGCAAATTAATCACGCAAGCCCCGGTAAAATTGTTAATTTTTATTACGTAATTAATTAGGTCGCTTACACACGAGACATTTCACTGTTTGACACTGCATGTCTCGGATCTGTCGGTGGCTGTGCGGACCGCAAAAACCTGCAGAGAGATTTTATGTGCGATATCTAATTATGAAAATACGCTTTGATTCAGTTGTACGACTGGCTTGGAGTGACAGGACCGGCAGGACATAGAACGCCCCAAGCTACACAAATGTTGCCCATATGCAATCGTATTTAACGCAATAGTATATCATTGCCACATACACGCCTATAATAATAATTACATAGTAAGGTTATTCTGCTCATTAGTCATTACAAACGTCCATATAAGATAAGTTGATTAAATACAAAATCTTGCATAATGTATTAATTTTTTTTTATTTAATATGACTTTTTTTACAAATAAGTATATAAATAAAACATGATTCATATTGTAACATTCATTCAGTGTAACATAAAACATAACATAGCTGTTCCTCACCATTAAGAAACAAGGTTCTTGTGTTTGGTAAAGAAATATCGCTTAATAAGATCATAACATAAAACATAGTTGTATAGTACAGCAGGAAAATACGAATTAGTCGTGTAAAATTAGTACGTTATAAATAGTAGTATTATTAAAGAAAAGAAAACGCAAGGTTTGTGGAAAAATAAAAAGAAAGACAAAATATCTAATACTAATAACAAATAAAAGACTGTTACAGCAGTTTGAGGTAATTTTTTTTTAAATTTATGTTGGAATTCGAGGATATTTTCTATAATTTTAAAATTTGACGGAAGATTGTTTAAAAAAGTTAGGTAGACGTTTTGCGTATTTTTGGTGTTGAATTTTAGGATTTTAATGTTGTGCTGATATCTTGCGGATATATTAAATTGTAAATTATTTAACTTTTTTTCTTTAAAAAATTGAATAATTGAATATTTTTTATACATTTTATCTATTGTAGGTACATTGGATATTGGAGAAAAGATTTTCAGTGCAAAGAATTGATGTTTTTTTTTTTAAATTACGTTATTTATCAATCTTTGAAGTATTTTAAGTGGACTTAAAATATTATCATATGGTATGTCCCCCCAGCCAACAATTCCATATTTTTAAATTGACTGAATAATTGCGTAGCACTCTTTAGGTTTTCTAGTGAACCTTCACAAACTACTATAAGAGGTCTTATAAATTTATATACATTTTCTAATTCGTTTAAAAAGTTGACAAATATATGTTCTCCATTTAAAATGGTTTTCTATATATACATCAAAGTATTTAATTAACTAAGGTTTTGTTTCCCATACGGAAATTATCCTCAGTCAAAATTAAGGTTCTTTTTATATGAATACCGCACGAGTCCCAACTGCTCCCAACCGTCTGGAGCCAGTGAGACTATGGCATTCCCAATTGGGGAATGTTGTGAAGCTGAAGGTATTGGGGAGGGGAAGGAGAAGGAGATGATGGAGGTGGGGAAATACATGGCTATTCAGATCTGGTCACCAAACACGGCTAAAAGCCATTTCAAGCAACGTTTCAATTTTGAATGGTGGTCTTTCACCAGGGCGATACTGAGAGTATCTTCCACTCTGGAACGTGCCTAAATATACTATAAATTATTTTTAAATAAATTAATTGTGAAACAACACAAATTAATTAAATAATATTTATTTGAACCCGTGACCTTCGTTTTCGTGGCCGGGAGCCTTACCCCTCGACCATGGAGGCCGTCTATATTTATATATCTACTTGTTTGTAAGAATGTATTTGAAAATAGCAAATCTCAATTCCAACTATCCATACTTCTGAATTCAAAGAATTGTGAACTCAATAGAATAATCCCTTGAGAGCCTAAAAGAAATCTTCCATATTATGTGCAAACACAGCAAGCACCCCTATCGAGCGCTTCCGCATCACATGAGAATCAATATAAATAATGTACATATTGACTTCATTTTCTCGACCCACCCTATTTTAATGTAGCCTCCTGAGAACAAAATAAATATTCCACCCCTATTCCAGACTTCTTCAAAATGGACTCCATGCCCATTATTTATTACTGGATTGACACGTGCCACCATGTACTATACATATTCCCATTTAGAAAATGGTTTCTTGCCTCCCCTAAAACTTTACTGATTTCCTTTAAATTAGCGGATATTGTGTTTCTTTCTGTGTAACTCCTGAATGTAATATTCTTGCTTTTGATCAACCAAGTTGATGAGAGTAATGCTAGATGATTTAATTTTGTTTACCAAATGTGGAATGTTCCCACGTACCACATTTATCCGCACGCTCTTTAATTATGGTTTATGATAAACTGTGATCTCCATTCAACACTTAAGAATTTTGATATGAATCAATTAAGTAGGATATTATATTTAAATGTAGTCCCATTTCTTTTTATCTTGTTTACTGACTATTGACCCCATTTAGCCATCGCATCGTACAAATAGCAAACAATCGATGAAAAGTTTTTTCTAGGGAACAGTTTTTTTTTTGGCAAAATGCCGCACAGCTAAGCCTAAACAAAAATTCAGCTGTTGCAGTTCGCAAACAGTTCAGGAATGACGATCAACGCTGGATTGAAAATTTAACCTGCTAGCCGAGTTTCCGCATTGGAGTAAGTAATACTCGTACTTTCCCATGGCGGCTTATCTAGCTCGCGAGGTTATTAGCTTCTCACGCCACTCTATAAACCAAATATATTTTTCTGATCTTTCGACATATTGCAGCTGGAAGACCGAAATTAAAAGTGGTTCGCGGAGCAATAGTGCCTCGCCGGTGTTATTTGTTTATCTTATCGATCCAATTGGATATTGTGATATTGAATTGTAAATTTCAACGCGATAATATTATTGTGTACAAGCAACCTTTGATGTTTTTAAATACACACAGTACTGCACTTATTATCATTGTCGAATTGTAAATTTCAACGCCATAATATTATTGTGTACAAGCAACCTTTGATGTTTTTAAATACACACAGTACTGCACTTATTATCATTGTCATCTCTGTCTTTTTAAAAAAAAAATTTATTGTATAATATTAATTATATACAGTGGGAACTTATACCCGCTAAGCCACTGCAAGTAGCTTGTCAGCAGGAGTTTATTTCAACAATATAATATAATACAACAATAAATTACAATCATCATACAAATGTAGGGCAAAATTATTATATTTAGGCGCATGCATCTTGTGCACATAAGTTGAAAAAAAAATTAAAGAGAAAAAACAATGGTAAAAGCAATACAGTTTTGTTATTGAGATACTAGAGTCCAATTTTATAACACCGATTTAAATAATATTATAAAAATGTCAATATCATAAAAAATATCAAAATTATAAATGTACCAATATTATGAAAGTATCAATATTATAAAAATATCAATATTATAAAAACATCAATACTTTTAGAAATATCAACATTATAAAAACATTAATATTACAAAAATATAACTATTACGTAAATATCAGAAATATCAAAGCATCTGTAAGTATTAAATGAATTAAGAAATAATTTTTTTTTTAAATATACATATATACATAAAACAGCAGTACAGGTTGGTTACAATGAGGATAGACTTAAATATAATAGTAACACCGTAACAGTAAATACACCAGATGTAGGTGTTTGATTACAATTTATTTGCTAAGCACGAAGTTACTAGTCATTTGATATTTTGATGCCCAAATATTTGCATTTTGTCATAAAAATTGGTCAGCAATTATGTATAGGTATTATGTATCGGAATACCCATAAATATATTTTGGCAATCGTGATTTGATGTTGAGATATTACTAACAGTAATCATAATATTCTCAACTATATCAGATTGGCGGTCATCAAAACATAAACTTGCGCTCAGGAATATTTTTTTATAACCGTATTTAATTTATCGTGTTCCGGTTCTCATTTATTGTTTTTGATAGGTATATTATTTAGGCAGCCAATAACTTGAATTATCTTAAATAATGTTGAGACCATCAAATACTTTGGTGTTTTGAAAATTTTTCATTTTATTTTGATAACTTATCTTTTATATTTGATCATTTTAAATATGCACTCAATCCAGTTCAAACGTGACCACCACGTTTTCAATCATGACCAACACGTTTTCTTAGCCAGAAATGCTGTACGTACGTAATGTATAATAATGATCATCATTAGATCAACGAAATACCATTTTGGTTACTGTTATAATTATTATTCCGCTCCTTCTGCAGAACGTTCGCTTTCGCATTATGACGGCGCACGGCTGCTTGACCCGACCGACGCGCGCCCGTGGGCACATACAGCACGGCGCGGCCCACGTAAGATGTAGGTGAGGTGGTGGAACGTATGCAGCAGTGAGAGGCGGTCTATTTTTGGTTTACCTACCCCTACCTTCTCCATCTTTCCCTCATAACCACTAAGGGTTTGCAGCCGCGCATACGCCAGAACTTTATCTCATATCCATACGTGACGAGGGTTTCATGTATACATTTCCGGGTAAACTGTGCCGAGCTCCGTCCTATCAAAATATTCAACTAACAACGTAATATTTGTTTTTAATTTCACTTCTCATCGTAAACAATAACATCTCAAGATGGACTTTATGTTTGGATCGTCCACAACAAAATAGGCTCTATTTTTATTTAATTAACATGTTTTATAGCGGAATGATGCGGCGTTTAATTCTCACTCTTTGTTTGCGTTTGTAATTTACACAATTTGTATTTAAATTATAGATATTAGCCTTCCATTAAAAGTTAATTCATCTCCTCTTTGTGTTACACTTATTTTGTTGCCGTGTAATATTTGAAACGTGATTTTACATGGTAGAATAAAAAAATACTAACTATAAATTACTTGTGTAGGTTGTAATTTATATTAATGGTTTTCATACTGACATTGTTAATAAATAATAATAATAATTGAGTTACTTCTATAGCACTGCTTTCGTGGGAAAATCATCTCAAGGGCCTTTTAATAAGCCTTCCTTCTTGGTTATGATCGTTTCATAACCCCAAAGTCGTCAAATATAACTTATTTCTTGTTTTATTTTTTTGTTATTTGTGGTTAGGTTTGATAGCTTTTCCTTTAGGTTATCAAATAACCTGTATTTGAGTATTTTTTTGCCATTTTTTTTGCTTCAGTTCTTTATTGGTATGCCATGTCATTATAATGGAGCTATGTATTATACTAATGTCCATGTGCCTATGCTTATGCCTATTCAGTTTTCACCCAACGGTAAACACAAGACTCCTCCAATTTGCGCCTAGTCACTGTGAAAGGGATCTACTTCTTGCTCTCGAGTTCCACGAACGTGTTTTGGAGTCTCACAAGTAACTCGCTCGCCTAGAACTTTCCAGACGTCTTACTCCCAATTTCTTGCATAATTTAAACTTATTCATTCACAACACACAATCAATAACTTGGAACTAACAAAATTAATAAAAGGCAATACAAGCATATGCATCGCGACTGAAATGGCTAAATTATACACGGTACCGTCGCGAACAATGTGCTACCAAGAAAATAATGCACACCGCATTGTTCGAGTAATTGCCATATTCCTGCGACATTGACAAAATCTATTTTTAATATTTTTATTGTCTTTCGTTTCTGATGTTTCAATTTGTTTTGGTTTCGAGTATACACAGAGCGCGCCTAATTCGTGAGCTCTGTTTGAAGTCACATGGTGTTTTCTTTGTCGGTTGATTGCAAAAAGAAAGACCGGTAAATTCCCCGGGGGGCCTGCTTAATGGGACGTTTTTTTCCTAAATGATGTATTTCAGCTGCAACAATGGAAATGGAAAATTTTGGGCTTATTTGCAAACAAAGTAAAATAAACAAGACAGTCTCTCAAGTTCAAGCTTGTTGAGGCAATTTCGGTTCGCTGTGCCACAAGTTTGGTAGATACTAAAAAGGCACAGCAATAAAATGTATCGTCGTACAATTTCCACAGCAATCTAGAGACCATTCTGTTACTGGAGTATAACCATATGTTATATGTAGATTGAAGATAATGCTTATTCTTGTATTTTTTGCGCAAAAGTCATTCCTATTACGTTCGAATAATATATTATGTACCGTGTTAAACTATTTCTAATTGTTCAAATGTTACCTCATATTCTATATACTCGTAAGCTGGTTACAAGTTACCCGCTGTGGGGTTAATTAGTTGACCTGTGTTGTGTTGACCAAAACACAACTGATATTTTTATGAATACTATTTACCCACTTCAACCAACCCCCCTAATAGTTTCCGCGACACATGCTTTTAGAATAACTGGCTGGAGGGATTGGAGGGGTCACCGTATCCCAGGTTCGCGTGCTGTGCGCCAGAGTACTTTAGCGCGTTCATATTTCCGACCCATTTACCAAAAGCTCCGATCCCTTACCATCATCATTTCACTTCTCCCTATTTCAGAAATAGCCCTTTACGTGCAAATCCAACTCAACTTTGGATCCCTTCCATCTATTTATGTATTTTTACATTTCGTCTGCGGTAACCGGTAACCGGCGTGAGCAATGAGCATGGGGTATTGAGTAAGCAAAGAAACTTTTACAGTTTCATTATGAGACGTGTCAACGCATTTGTACAATTCTATTTTATTTTTGTGTGCTGTATCTTGTTATGGTGGACAAAACGTATTATGTACATACAAGATGGTTTTTTTTTATTAATAGGTATAATCTTTTCCTCTCTTTATTATCCGGTGTGGGTGTGGAGAATAATAGGTAAAAATATCGGAATCCATTCTTTGTTGAAAAAGGCTTAACATGAATACAGCTTGTTGTATCATTGTTTATTTTGAAAAATACTTAATTTGATATAGTTTTATCGAACTAAGAACTAAATTGGTATACTTATGATTTGTTCAAATAAAATTGTCATTTCTCAGGAAAGCTTCCAGCCTTGAAGGCTCTTCTTATTTTGTTTGCGATGTAAACTTTAAATAAATACGGTCTTTGTGAATCTCGTCTTATTTCTCGTTTACCCATCCACCCACCCCTCCTTTTGCCATTATCTATTTATGATCAAAGAAGTACTAACTGTAACCTTTACATTGAATTGTTCTATTCTGATGTTGACATTTAATGTTGAGTAATAATAATATTATCTATTACTACAATATTCCTCGAGATTCAGTGTCCGACTTGTGACTACAGAAATGGTAATCACCCGCCACCTTCCAACTTATCTTTACCGAGACCGAGGAATGAGCTACAGTCTGCACTTATATGTATGTTTATATCTTATGTATGAAAACCCGAGCATGATTATTAGTTGCGCGATATTTCGCCGAGATTACTTCAACCTTTACATTACGATCTTCATCGGATTATGTTTATTCACCTTTATTCATATGCAAACCTTTTACAAAATGCCTCCGTTCAAATGTACGAACAGGATACATCCATAATATATTATGATATTTTCTGAATAACTTGTTATTGCGCAGAATGTTGTTCTATTTTATAGACTAATAAACGAATGACTTGTACCTATCCTTCTTAGAAATAATATCAGAATCGGCTAATTGATGTACTCCGCATGCAGTGTCGCGAATTATTTATTTCCATGTGTCTGTCTACTACTTCCTTGCCTATATTTTGTCACCGCCGCTGTCGGAAATCCGTTCGCATAACTTATCCCCCAGATGAATCTTTAAAGGAAATCCTGGCAATATAAATTAACGTGATTATAATTCTAAGCTTTGTTCTACGACGTAATTACCTCCAAGAAACCAACAAAGCACGAGCTATCGCCGTACAGAGGTTGTATTAATTTTATTCCGCAATAATCCACGCACTGCGTAGGCGTTCAATTTTCTGTGATTCCGGTGATTGACACTGTCAGATGGGCGTATACTTGTTCACTTTTTATTTATTGGGTATTAGATGGCACTGCTGTGCTAAATGTGACAATGGTAAATACTGAACTCGCTGTGGTTTTTTTTCTCTGCAAACTAACGCCAACACGGTAAACATTCAGGGTTGATGATGAATGTGTGAATACAATTATTATTATTGCTTCTTTGTTATCATAAAACTACTTTAACCCGAATATGGTTATTTTTACGTTGCACGAAAAATACTCAAAATTAGGGAAATTCAAATCTAATGTAAACGCGTCATACAATGTGGCATACGTACATACGAGTACATACATATGTATGGGTACACAAATAGCATCGTACCGCGAGCATTAGTATTATTTGCCACGTGTATTGTGTCCCTTCCTGGGTATTTTATTCGTAGCAGCAACAGTGGAAATAAACGCGGTAGGTACCAAGTACCCAGTACGTTACCAAATTTCATTACTTTTTGTGTAGGGGAAGGAAGTTTATGGGGCACCCGCGCCGCGGCGTTGTGGGAACGTAATTCCCTCATATATCGATCAGTTATGGCGGTGCGTGGAGCGGCTCCTTGCAGGCTGCCCCCTCCCTTTAGGGGAGTTCCGCCCCTGGCGTTTCCGGGAAACAATGCCACCCCAATAAAAGCCTATAGCACAACTGCATATATTTACGTATTTGTATTTAAATATAAATATAGAGCGAGCGAACCACGTCTGCTGTTACTGCTAAACGCTGTTTGTTTTTAAATTGCTACGGTCCAATTTCATTCGTTTGTTGAAACTGTAATTTTAAGTTGTATTGATTTGAATGTTATCTTGAGTGTTTATACTTTCAAGTCAACCAGGGCGTTATTCGTAATAGTTAAAGAAAGCGGAACATAATGATAATTGATAATGTCGCAAAACTCTTTATACGTTTTAGGCTGAGGCCGAATGCACTATTTGACATTTGAAGCATCATCCAGGAAGTAATCATATTTACTCTACATTCACTAAGATATGTACATATTTACAAAGAATTATAAACCAGTGTAATCTATACCCGACGCAAGCAATTGGGAGAACCGAATAATCTTGTGTCGATTTTGACTTCAAATCCAAGTTAGTTAATGTACGCGTGTGATCCGGATATAGGGAATTGCCTTCAGCACCATCTCCACTTAAAAAAACATCTACATCAACACTCTGGTTAGCGGCAAATAGAGCGATGAAGTTAGTGTTTACTTGGGAGTAATCAAACAAAACCAGGCTCCCTCATGCTTCCCAGCTGAAGCTTCCTAGCGAGCCTTTGTCAGGCGCCTTTTGACACGATGAAATCCCACGGAATGGCTTATTGTTCTCAAGCGGTGTTATGCCCTCTTCAATAGGCTTTGGTTTTCTCTTGTTTGTTTCTAGTTCCCTGGATCTCAATTTTTAACAACACTTCTCATTTGTCTAGTGTCGGCTTGGTAAACATGCGGATATTATTTGTTTCCTAAATAATATTAAAAAAACACGTGTAATAATAACGAAGACCTATATATCACTGAAAGGGTTTTTAATGAACCCTCTCATTGTGTGTATTTCTTTTTGTATTACATTATAAAACCTACATTATATCCATTTTGCGGATGAATAGACGAGTATATAAGGTAAGTCTCTCCCCTCGTTAGGAAGTAATTTCCCAGCTTTATGGGTCAATATACAATGTAAAATAAGTAGATTCCTACTGTGCATAGTAAATGGAAAACAATCTTGCTTATAAAACGAACTTTTCCAGCCAAGAAATTTCTAGCTTCCGATATAAAAATTTCCTCGCGCATTCGGAGGGCATTACAGGAATATCTGAGCTCCTCGTCGCGTGGCCGCTGGATACGAATGTGCTTATTAGAGAAAAATAAAATAAGCATTACATTTGGGAAGAATACGCCCCAGAGTCCAGAGTCACCAGGCCACCAGGGGCGCAGTAGGCCAGCGGGGTTGGTTGACTATTGTGACCACATCACGTGGCTGCCACCAAACCTATCGATCCGCAGCGATTATTTCCGTCCCGACTAAATTCGCCCCAAGACTCACAAGCCTCGGTAAATGTTTGAGCGGAACTGTTCCATCGGATGCAGGACTCAGTTCGAATCCAGAGATATGCACATTTTTATTGGATGCAATGTATAATTGTTTCGTACCAACAATACATTGGGAAATACTCGTATCTGGTTTTGTATTATATATACTCGTATATGTACCTATTTAACGGAGACAAGCTATTCAAGCAACGGTAAACGTCGTGTTAAAATGAGGACAGATTTTTCCTAATTCATATAATATACCCAAAGTGTTCTTGAAAGCAGTAGATACAATATCGCTCCACGCCAAAAAAATGATTCACAAATTTCATACTTGTAACAAGTATAACAATGTTATTTATTTTTAGCCTGCGTGAAAAACAGAAAATACCAAGTTTTCAGGTGTTTCATCATTTTACGATAACAGTACGTATCTAAGCATGGATTATATAAAAAAACATTCCGTAACGTCGTGAGATAAGAATAATTTTCAAATATACACATGTCTATTATTATTGACACACTGGGATGTTTACCTAGACTTTCCGGCTTTACAACCCAAACCCGCCATCATAATCTGAGTGGTAAGTAATAACTTATTTTAGAATATATATTTTTAAAATCCGTTGAAAGCAATCCCTCTATGGTTTGACATTAAATATGTGAAATAAAACCACACAATGTATTATAGCATTTATCGCCTACCGTTTTCGCTTATTCGCCGTAGCTTCATCGGGGCATTATGTAGATATCACCACAAATATTGTTTTTTTTAATACATACATATATTATGTTCTTTGAATAAAACAAAAAAAATGTATTAAATTAATAACTATTGCTTTGTTTAAAACCACTGTATTTAATATGTAAATATCTACATGTTTCAGAATCAAAGCTCCCCTCATCAGAATAAACAATATACCTAATAAAAATAATTTTAAGTGTGTAGACAAATAATAAGAAAATAGAACAAATTTAAAGCACAAACAATAATTGATGAAAGTAGGTAAGTAATTAATTAAAAATGTTAAAATAATTGAGAAAAAAAAAACAATAAAAAAATAGAAATTTTAAAAAGATTTTTTTTTGTTATTAAAAGTTATATTAAATAATAAATGTAGTTATTAATGTGAAAACAAATTTAAGAGATAACCATTTAAAAAAAAGAGATTATTAATAATATGTATAAAATTTAAAATTTATCTAATTGTAAATCAGTTGTATTTGTGTGTAAAATGTTTAAACCTTTATTTATGTAAAAAGAATAATTTGTTTCCAAAATATGGTTGGCAAATTCAGAATAATAATTCTCCTTTTTTTCTTATTAGTTGTCTATACTTGACATTATTTTTAGTAGGTATATTGTTTATCCTGGTGAGGAGAGCTTTTCTTCTGAAACGTGTAGATATTTATATATTAAATACAGTGGTTTTAAACCAAGTAATTTTTATGTATTGATATTTGATATTTATAAAGTAATTGTTATTAATCTATTAAATATGACTCCACAAAGTGATTCTACATCTTTTGAAGAAATAAAAATATATATATTTGCCAACTAGATTTCGTAAAAAGTGTAGGCAGGTAAATCACGTTACCTACCCAAAAAGACGTAAATCCCCCCTCCACGAAATCTCCTTGAAGTATTTATTTTAACTTTGCTTAATATGATTGGTTTTTCTTTTTTCGATAAATCATGCTTTATATCTGGTTCTTCTAATGATGTTTGTTATCATGACGGCTTTCTTTGAAAACGCCCCCAACAGGCGACAAAGTCAAAATAATGAATGTATATTATAACCAGATAATTTATAAGTTGATTTATTGAAATTGAAAAGCAACAACAACAACAGCAACAGCAAAACTTTTATTTCGGTGGTCCATTGGATTAAAATCAAACGAGTTACTGGATAATTGAAACGACAGATCATTCCATATCGCGTGCGGCTGAGTTATGTCTTCTGTTGGAAATCAAACCCACCTAGCGAACTTGACGGGCGCGCTTTATTGGTTTTCTATAACTTGTAACCATAGGTTGCTCTTGCGTGAGTTCACTCTAATTAAGGATTTAAACACTATATAACCTTTTCTACTTTACTAACTAGTGGGATCCAGGAGTGTGGCAGGACACCAAATATGAATTTGGTAAGGAACTTGTACCCACATTTATTCAGTTGGCCACAAAAATCAGCGGAAGATGATAATAAAATGGCCATTTTCAAATATTCAATGCACAATTAATACCCGAACATAAATTACACACAGCCCACCTTTGGCCATAGAGCAATGCACGCCATTCCTTTGAACACTAATAATAAGTTCTGAGATACCGAAAATTAAATATTTGATTTTTAGTATCTCTCCAAGTATATTGGCAATTCCGTGATTAAATGAGGTAAACCTACGTTTTTCTTTCATACACTCGAAAGTTTCGATTGCGGTCAAAACTCTCGTGATCGGTCAATCGCGAAAAAAGCCCGCATCGCATTGGCATTGCTGTTAAGTTGGTTGGTCTGCTGGTTAGTTTGTTGGTTGTATTCAGAATAAAGTTGCGGTGGAGTGACAAACGGCTCGCGTGCTCACATCAAGGCATTCCGCACGACAATTGAATGGGAAGTTAAGTGAACACTTTCGCAATAGAAAAACGGAAATGTCGTCAAGAGAGTCGAGAGAGTGATGTTCTCCGCACAAAGAGCGGAGAGGGAGTGCGGGAGAGCGGGCACTCTAGCCTGGAAAGATACGTTTGTTCTATATTACAGTCGTCTATATTTTTCCATCGTTGCTGCTACGTGTGTTCACAGAATTAGGGTATGGTATACAACTTTCAAAGTATGGGCATAAATCAGAAATATAAGTACATACTCTTGATTCGGACCATACTCCGAATATTGGTTCATAATGGGTTTCCGGGAGGCACGGGTGGTCTCCTAGCGTAATGATATACGCCATATTGACATTGAGGTTGCGGTTTTTATTCCTGCCGTAGCGCTAAAATATATTGATGCATTATTTTTCCTTTATTACAAAGGTTTGCAAAAATTTCCAAATTTCAAAAATGACGAAAGCTGCATTCGAATATTGATAAACAGTTCCGTAGACTTTGGGCACACGAACCCAAAGTCTACCTAGCTAACTACCTAACCTGATGGTAATTACGTGGTTTTCAGCAAGTCTCGCCAAAATATCGTCACTTTTCTGTCCTACAAGAGTCGTCTTATCATAATTGAGGTTCTATTAGTTATGTTAGTACTTAGCTGAAACCAACTTACCTGGTTTGGACTGCCCTTAAAAGCTAATTAGGGGCTGTCAACTGTCACTCGTCACTGTCCGTACTGTCACAAACCACTGTTGGCGGTTCATTAGTCTCAGCGGTATGCCCATCAATAAATTACCTAACAATTTAATCATAGAAATTATAATACATATATATATATATATATATATTTTCGATTAACTTATTATATTGTATGGTTTGGGTAGATGCAGATACCCGTTTAATTATTTTGTGCATGCACATAAAATATAATGTTTTCGTAGAAATCAATTACTTTGTGGTTTGACGTATTTATTAAATAAAACCTACACTTTGTTTAAAATATTGCTAACATAATGCGGTATTACCTATATTGAATCATACAATTAAACTGATTATCACAACGTAAGTCAAATGGTAAAATTAACTTATCTTGTCTTCCTATATTGTGTGCGCAAAACAATAAATACGATAACGTGTTATAAAGTAATAACCGCAATGAAAACCTGGATTTTATTAAAAATTCAATCTGTCTTCTTAAATAACTAAAATATTTTCACTCCATTCTGTTTTATTACTTTAATTATTTTGAAATGAACAGCGACGCTGCATTTTTCCGGGCAGAACGAGAATAATTTCCTCCGTAACCATCTCACCGATATTCATTCTTCTGCAACACGTCAATCGTCGATTTCCCCACAATAATGATCCAAAGAAAGTAAACACTTTTAAGTGGGAGTACATAAGGGGCCCCGGGAGCGCCTAAAAACAAACATGTGCCGTACATAAACAACAAAAGTTATCATGAAAGTTTATGCAGTGCCGGCAGAAGAAAAACTTGTGTCCTAGTTAATGGCAGCTTTCGGAATAGCCCTACAAATAGCTGCGCCAGTGGAGATCTTTACGAAACCCTTTTTTACGACATTTTTATGTTTCTCTACATATTTGCCTACTTCTTTATTATAATGGTACAGGATCATTTTGCATCGAACGTCAGATGTGTTACGTGTTTATTATTCTACGACATTTCATATTGAGTTCATGTTTATTGATACACCATTATTATGTTTAGTTTATGGGTTATTCTAGAACATAAAGCAGATTGTTTCCGATACTATTAGACATTATTACCTGAATAATAGATTACTTACTTTTCCAGCGACGGAATTATTTTCCTTTTGGTGTATCATTATTTCTGACCTGTTTCTTGTAGGTACCAGCGAATAATAACGGCCTCTGTCAAACGCATTATTATTTCACCAAAAAATTACCGTTTTGTAAAGAATGACCAGTCGTGACACGTGAACGTGAATGTCGAGTTTATTCAAATGAATAGCCTCGACGTAATACATCCATCCAATAAAATTCATAAAATCTAGGTATTATTGATCAACATCAGTGAAATTAAAACCTTACTGCATTTATTGTGCGTGCTTAAAAAAAACTACACCAAAATACACGTTCCAATACAATATAATATTTTTTATTATAGTATAATAATTATAAGTTACACTTTTAATAAGTATTTTACAAAATACCCGCAACCTCTCCACTAAAAGTATTCAACTGCATAGATCACTACGGAGGTAGTCAGTTTGTATACAACATCGACACCGTATCTGATTTCTTGTGTAACATAATATAATGTGTATTGTTTTGTAATTCAGATTTCATCTCATAATTAAAGGAATCCAACGCCAATGTAAGCGTAGTGGTTAAGATTAAGAAAAGGACGCTTAGATGGTTTGGGTATGTGGAGCGGATGAGTGGAAGGAGAATATAATATGACGCGGAAGTTAATGGTAGAAGTCGGGGACGCCCGAAGAAGACATGGTACGATCGAGTGACTCAAATGTTTGAGTCGGGTCATGTCAAGAGTCAGATTAACAGAAGATTATGTATGAGACGATAATATACTCGTATACATATTATGAATGTGAATAGACTCCCGCGAGGCGTGCAACGCATGGCCCATTCATGTGCGAGCAAGTATCAAGCAATAGTTGAACATTGATGCAAATACCCGAAATATAATTACGGTCGAACAATTGATTTGACTGCTAAACAAAATGATTTGTTGTTTGGGAATTGCCTCGAACGCTTGGAGCGCGGTGCGTGGACAACACTAATTTATTTACTTATTTAGACATACACAATACATTTTATTACAAATAAGGTTGGTGTATTGAAATTTACATTTTCAAATTACCTTTTACGAATGTCCATGTAATTAATATCTTATTAATTTTGTCTGGGGTGCTAACGAAGCAAGGTCTATCTTGCCTGCGTATCCCAGCGGGGGAAACAGTGTGTTGGTTAGTTATCTCATATAATTAAAAAAAATCTAAATGCAAAATCAGGCTACTTAGGTATTGGAAATTTGTTAGTTTCTGGTCACACTTCTCAAAATAACACAAACTTTTCAAATACTAAGTTTTTTCTACTGTAATTGTTGAAACAAAATTCTTTCATGTTTATACTATCAATGTATGTTCTTACCAAATTAACAATGAATAGCAAGAATAGAACCTTTCTGTAATATAATTCGTCCGTAATTTAGCTCTGGTTCTGAAAACAACTTTCACCTTTGGGCACAATTCAAAAATTCATTCTTGTTTTCGGAAAAATTTGTGCAAGGTTTGTGTTAAATCGAATAATGCTCATCTTATACAATATCTAGTTAACCCACGACCGATCGTGTAATCATTAATTATTATTACGAGCGTTCACGATGTTCAGTCAATGTATCAAATGAGTTTTTCAATGCGGTTTGAACCGTAAAAATTGATCGCTCTTAAATTTCTATGAAGCGAACAGTGAACAGCCATCTGCTGGCATCAATCATTCCATTCATTCGGCAGAAAGTAAACTCGATTCGTGGGAATAGTTAAATAATATGGAAATCTATCTACCGAATAAATAGTTGATAGGTTATTTTATTCGTTGTGATTATGGTGTATTTGCATTTAACCTACATTATTCTCTATATCGTACACGAGTATGATTTTAACAAGATTGAAGATACGGTTGTCAATGTAGCAAATACTTGTTAATGTTCATGTTCATGAAAATATTTCTACTGAGGTAATAATAATACTATTGTTCACCTATTTGGAGAATCAGGAACTACATTAGCTTTCGGTAAATAATGTATCTATGCCGTTATATTGTGATGTGACTTTATTGGAGCCCACTAATCTAGATATACTCACATTTATAAACGATGCAAGAATAGTACTCGTAGGTATTTTGAATTTAAGGATATCAAACAATTATATCGATGACTGATCCCCATCAAGGGTTCTTATATGCCAAAGGAAATATGTTATCCCTTTCAGATCCAGTTATTTGATGCTGGACTTTGTTTAAATGAAGCCAGTGTTTCCACTGCAATAGAAATTTCTTACTTGAAGAAGAAAAAAATCGATGTAAACATTACTTATGTAGTGACAAACATAACTGAAATTCAAATGTATAAAAGGAAATTCTGAAACAATATTCAAATAGATCAGATAAGCTAAAACGTCCCCGAAGAAAAGTGCTTTTGAGCCTCCCAACTCCCCAATTCTCCCCACTAACCACTTGGCAGCGCAGACTACTTACTCGGGGATAGATTTGCATCGGCCCTTGTATTTTACCTTGCAATGCATACTTTTTAATGTGACAACGCACAATAATAGTCCCAACTACCTAGATCCGGTGGGACTACGGCATCCTTACTTACGGATCATTGTGAGGCAGACACGAAGTAGGAGAGCGGAATTGAAGGGTTGAGAAGTTTGAGAAGTACCCTGCTATTCAGATTTGTTTACTATATATATATAGTGTAATGGCATTTATGCCAACCTTCCTAAATATCAAACTAACAAATTTCAATCCGCTTTTAATGCTGCAGAAATATTCGCACATTTCAGAACACCTTCGTTTTCTTTACCGGCTCAAGTGCCCCGAAAGAATCCCGTAAAAACTGTGCTGGGTGGTGTTAAAATCCATCTATGAAATGGCCCCACCGTACATCTCCGATCTATGCGTTCTGGAAAACATCGGTCTAAGGCAGTCTACTCTTACATCAGCATCATCATCGGCTATCGGGAAGCTGATAGAACCTAAACGCAAGCTACTAAGTTTGGAGATTGCGCTTTCAGAGTATCCGGGATTAAAGCTTGGAATAAACTCCCCCCATAACTAAGATTAATTAACTAATTATGGGTACCATTCTCCACTGTCCAGAATGTCGAGACTTGTTATCTGAAGCCAGAGCCTTGAAATGTTTGGTACCAGGGTTAATGATTTTTGTAGGGTTTTACGAAATTAGAACTCTAAATCATGGACTCTACTAAAACCATGTTCAGGTTTTGACTTGAGTGTTCTCTCAAATGTATATTTTTGTCCTCTTTTTGTCAATGCTTCATTCTTCTATTATGTATGTGCTGTTCTTTTTCTGTAGCTTTTGTTTATTTAATTTCGTGTTATGTATTTTGTGTAATTGGACATTGGTCCGTAAATAAATGAATAAAGATTCATAACAAGTCCAAATTAAAACCTTACCTTTTCAGACATTCATATTCGTAAATTCAATATACCTGCGAGTACCATTCCTGTAATGCCTATATTTCCTAATTATACTTTCTTGTTTTATTTTAACATTATTCGAAGCCTCACACTCTAATCCGTTTTTTTTTATTGAGGGGCGAATCACATTCAGGAATATAAATTCTAATCAAATCCCTGTACTGTAACACCCATCTTAAAATAAATACCAGGATTAAATAACATCTTCAATAGCATGTGTTTTCCAAAATTATGTCCTCTGCGTACAGAATCGTATATAAATTTCGCTAATAAACAGTGTTTATCTCACGTGACCTGCCAGGTACGTTTGGTCCTTTATAAATATTATCTGCCTGTACATAAAATTAATAAACTGTATAATTTAACCTGAGATCTCAAACGTTAGAGAACAGATCAACATATAACAAATTGGCAAAGGAAAGCAAGAGAATCATCGATAGTAGTAGTGGGCGAAGCGGTTCGGTTTAGTGAGCCGTATCACTAAATCAGCTCTTTGTAGTGTACCGGTTCGTTGATCCGGCTCGATTGAACGACGATTCGCGTCCCCCCGCACCATGCCCTCTCCCTCGCTCCCTTGGCCCTCCTAAAGACGTCCTTAAGATGCTCTTACACGATACTTTTTTCGTCCCGTTTTCATTTGGATTGTCTTTACAGAGAGCTGATTTAGTGATCCGTCTCACTAAACGGAGCCGCTTCGCCCACCACTAATCAATAGGTCAAAATCTGAGCACGACCTGCAGATCAGGAAAAAGCTAGCTGCCTGCCCGCATGGGTAGCAGAGCATTCTAGTCGCTAGCGGGCTCCATAGGTCGCAATTTCTGCAAATCTAGTCTGCCACCTCTTACCAGACCCGACGGTTCACTAGCAAACACCGCCACCGAAAAGGCCAACCTTTTAGGAAAAAACTCGGCCCTCTATGATCAGGGTGCCATCCCGCCGTCGGTTCCTCACTGTTGTTTATATATGAAAAAGCTGAGGATCCGGAATCGGGATGTACTCCGCGTCTTACGGGGGCTCGATGTTAATAAAGGGCCTTGCGGAATACCTGCCCTGGTATTGCAGAGATGTGCTGCAGAAATTGCTCCAATTTTGGAAAGCTCTTTGAAATGTCCCTGAAATGTGGCTCTGTGCCCTCTGGTTGGAAAAAAGCGGTCATTCATCCTATACCTAAGAAAGGTGACCACTCCAACCCGGCCAACTACCGCCCCATAGCGATCACATCAGTTCTGTCCAAGGTGAACGTATGATCAACGACAAACTGCTCACATACCTCGAGAAGAACAAAGTTATTGACGATTTCGGCGGAACCGCTCGTGCAGTGATCTTCTGATCGGTGACGTATGTTTGGGGGCGGTGTCTAGGACGTTACGGTGATAGTCAACAGTCTCACTAGACATTTCTAAGGCCTTTGACCGGATTTGGTACCGAGGACTTGTCAACAAACTGCCTTCTTACGGACTTCCCGTATCCTTGTGTACGTGGATTGCCGATTATTTGAGGGAGAGTTCGATTCAGACGGTTGACGGTTTCATCTCTTCCTCGCATTCAATAAATGCTGACGACCCACAGGGTTCTGTCGCCGACATTGTTTTTGTTGCACATCAATGACCTCTTGACATGTGCACCAATCCATTGTTACGCGGATGACAGTACAGTCCATGATAGCTTTTTTTTTAACAAGCCTCCAAAGGGCACACAAACTCCAACGGCTCGGAGGGCTTTGAAGCAGAGAATGGACGGTTACTTCGAGAGGGTCTCCTCTTGGGGTAAGAATAACCTCGTCGAATTTAATGTTTCAAAGGCCCAATCATGTTTGATTACGACTAAAAGGGATCGAAATGACAATCTAGTCTCCTTTAAAAGAAACAATCTTCCCAACAAGCCCTCCATTGATGTGCTTGGTGTAACCTTAAGTGACCAGCTCAGGTATGGGGGCTCCATCGAATCCAGAGTAAAGTTAGCCTCCCAGAAGCTGGGCGCAGTGTACAGAGCCCGCAGATACTTTAATAGTACACAACTGCTGACCCTGTACAAAACGCAAGTGCGCCCCACTGTGGAATTTGGCAGCCACCTCCGGTCGGGAGCCCCAAATGATCTAAAAAAAAAAAACCGTTGACTCTGTGTAGAAACGGGCGGTCCGTTTGGTAGATTCGCCTATCTTAACAAACGGATTGCAATCTTTATAGCACAGACGTCAGATGGGAATGCTGTCCCTGTTCTACCGGTATTTTAATGAAATTCTAAGGAACTAGCGTCATTGAGCATTGGAAAAAAGAAACATTTGTACAGCGCCCTTGAGGTGATTTTTCGCAAAAACGGTGCCATACAAAATCATCCAAATACTATTATTATACAGAGCAAACTAACAAATGTTTAGATAAAACCGTTTCTATCCTGAATTTTGGTTTCTTCCCCGAACAGGTATAAATATTTAAAAACACAATTTTGTAATATTTATTTAACCTGGTGGTGGTTTAATCCGCGATTCCTGAGCCCAGATTAAATCTCACTAAATCTCCAATTGTTTTAATACACCATGTAAATAACAAAGAAATTTGCTTTCAATAAGATTTATCTTTCCTCTCAAAAGTTTTCTAACTGCAAGAGGTTTAAAAATAGATTTCCATGATTCCTCAAAGTAACCGAGTTCAGAGAATCGACCAACGATGAGAACTCGAGAACCCACACATTCTGGAAGTAGTGGGGTTTAACCGTTAGAGTGCGGCCCAGCGCCATAGCGCTTTAAGATTTAGTTATGTAAATTGAGACGCAGCGCTATGGCGCTGCAATTTTCAGTGTGATTTTTGTCGTCCTCGGGAGGGCACGTGTTCAATTTGAGCGTGGTATATTGCGGTTGGCGCGTTCCTTGATAACTATATTTATTGTTTATATCCCGTTAAAATAAATACTCCGTAAAGTGAATCGATATTTTTCACCATGTCGGAATTTAGTTCTATTGCGGATGATCATAATGTATCAGATGACAGCGGCACTACGGACGACAAGACCTTTGTTCCCATTAACCCTTTCTCACCCAGAGTAATTTAAAAAATACACGAACTTTGAGAATTATTTACAAACTAAGTTCTAACCCTATTCATTTGCGGTTTTTTTTTAATGATCTAGGGATCTTTCCCTGGTAATACTATTTTTTTGTTGGGTTGGATGCGCTGCGTACACACTTTATATCTTAAACAAAAACCTATGTTCGCTCCTTTTGGAATTCTCTGATTCGACTTCTCTACTACCGTAAAACACACAATGTATTTATTGTTATTTCATTTGTTTTATTATTTGTATTTAGATAATAATGTACATTCTTACATTACAAGCAAATTCTACACAAAAACTAAATATTATATATGTTTTTATCGTCCCAAAATTTCTCAATGTAAATAAAAAAAGTTTATAAGGTAATAAAAAAATTTGATTTGTCTACATACTAATTAATTATTTACCACTCAGAGCCACAGTCATTTTGAAATGACGTTGAATATTTCCTAAACAATAAGTGAAAAAAAAATTAAAAATTTACCAAATTTGTTTTTAAATTACAAAAAATTGCAAATAATTCCACTACACACAATCTAGCCTTAAATAATTTATTTATCTAAAGACATTAAATTGAGTGGGAAAGGGTTAATGAATATGTGCAGCAAAGCAAATGAGATATGGCGATCCAATCATGCGCTCGCTGTAAAAAGGGACTACATGGACCACGGGAAAACACAATTGTAAAGTGAAATAATCTTATATTTTTTGTAGTTCTAAATATGTAGTTTTTTAATTAGAACTATAATATTCGTAAAATTTCTTTCTTTACTTGTATAATTTAAAAAAAAATCATTAAAATTGATTGATATTTGTCCAGTTATTGCATTTTTATTGAATACCATACTTTTTTTAATTTAAAAACACAGAATATCTGTAGCAATTTATATACATACTTGCCAAATAAACATTGCACTAAAACGGCTAAAATGTATTTAAACCTTATTTATACGTGTTCATCATGAGGTCTTGATGAGGCATTGACATTCATAATATAAGATATTATGTGACCGCTATTAATAATACTCTGCGGGTGACTGCGGCTATCGCCATGCACTTTCTCTTTTTATGGGTTTCAATCAAAGAGTATTTGATTTTCGTCGCACATGTTATTATTATTACTTTTACAATAATTACTAAATTAACCCAGTCATACGACATACGATCTATGTCAATATGATTGTATTGATTAAAAGTTTTGAAATTGTAATGATAACTATTAATATTTTGTTTAAATATGGTTTAGTTAGGTAATCATTATTACGTGTGATAGCAGTTTCGCCTTATGAGGGTATTATCAATCTGTGTTGAAGCCGCTTACAGACGATCTATTTATATACTCGTATATGTTTTCATTATTACCAATGCTCTTATTAATTTCCGATACATTCTACAAATTAAACTTGAATACAATAAGTAATGATGGTGTTCATTTCGATTCCATGTCATGTTTTAGCGGATCTGTCGATGTATTTGCATATGATTTTTTGTAACAACTAATGTACTGTAAGCACAGTTATGAACATTAAAATATCTATGACAGTATGTTTTTATGATAACATATTCAAACATGTCTAGATAATATTTCCATTTAGAATCGTTTCGTTTATCTTTTTATAATAATTGTGATTTATTTATAAAGTACGCTAAATTTAGAGGTTAACGATACTTACAGGCCACCCAGTGACAGCGTTAAAATATTAATTTGCACCATCTGTACGTGTACGTACATAATTTTGCTATTTTAAACCATTATGTGAAAATTTGGCTTGGAATAATATTTATTGTTGATCCACTAGCAATTAGCGAGTTCTAAGAATGCTTTGCTTTGGTAAAGCTATTTTGAGATTATAATAGTAACTGTAAAGCAGAAATTAGTATGAAACCATTGAGGTTGTATTATACCTCTGAGATGTATGAAACAGTAAAAATTCGAACGAAGTGCCTAACATCATTTCATTTGAACTGTCTAGCTAAATCAAGACGCCATTTTTTCTTCTTCATTAACCCCTTGAAGCATAGTGGTATCAAAAATAACCCACCTTTTTTATCTTTTGCGCATGGTGGGATGTAATTTATACCACTTGAAACACAGCGGTTTAAATTATGTCCCGCCCACTCCAACAGCTTACTATATCGGCCAATAGATGGTACATACGTACTTTTTGAAGTTTTCGAAATTCTGTGCAACACAAGTATTTTTTTTGTTTCAAATCTTATGCCTCAAAGGGTTAAGCAAAAAAGTGTGCGAACTCGGGCGAAGCCGGGTTAGTACTAGTTTTGTATAAACTCATTATTTTCCATATGAGTAGATTGAGTAGGTGCTTAGATAATCGCTTGTAGTTAGCAACAATGTACTTGTGTTCAATTAAGGACCAGCATTCAAAAATGGTCCTCAACATCACTTTGCAGGTTTCTAACTCAAGCAATACCACAAATGATTCATCTGTTAATTCTATACGGGTAGTTAGAAAAATGTATAAGGTTTCAAAAGACAATAATAAATTCTATGAAATATGTCCTGAAATGTCTGAAAATGGGTGCAGTTTGAAAACCAGTGAAAGCAATTTTGAAAGTTTTATCTAAAATTCCAATACTTAATTTATATATAATTTAAAAGATTACCATTTGAGAATGATTGTCTTTTGAAACACACTTTACCAGTATAGAATTTACAGATGAATCATTCGTAGTATTTCTTGAGTTGGCAACCTGCAAAGTGTGTATTTTTTTGGGTGCTGACTGTTAAATCGTAACGTCAAATAACTTTTAACGGACAGCAAACGTTGTTTGCCATTATACGTGTAAATTATGAAATTTTTGTTTAAAAATTTTTACCCACATAATATTGTATTCAAATTTAATTCATAATATGGTTGTTAGTGTGCACAGGCTAATATATTTGTATCGGGTTTAAATAATACGACGATTCCTTTACGAGACTGTAAATAATTTCGGGCGTAGCTCACATAATATTAAGTTTCACGATAAAGTATAATACGGTATTATATAATTATTCTAGTTCAGTATCTGAGCATTATTTCTGAAGCCTGACGACGCTTTCGAGGAGGCCGAATGGCCCGGCATGATTTATAGCGAGTCTTATCTTCCCGGGATATACCTTCCTTCAGCAGACCCTTTCATCGTGCCACGGGACGTGAACACGGGACCAGAATAGGGACAGACTAGGAACTAGATTAAATGTAGTAATCACTCATGTTATGTGATTTCATATTTACACAGTAATGGTTCACTGTATCCAGCGTGCATTTTTATCTTTTTTTTTTAACCGACTCTTTTGTGAGTAATCCATTTTTGTATGGTCCGCCAGTATGTGCTTATTTTATAATATACCCGGCTTCGCCCAACTTTCACCACTCTTTTTTTTAGAAATCTTTTTTCTTATTGATGAATTAAAAGAAATATATGGGACTTATGGGCCTTCCACACGACGGGTTTGCACGATACTGGGTCGAAAGGTTCGACCATCCGGTCGTCTTTTCCTAAAGTCAAGCCTGCCAACTTTAGGAAAGGATGACGGAATTTCGACACGGTGGCTTAAATCAGTATCGGGCAAATCAGTCGCGTGGAAGGCCCATTATCTAGAATACGGTATGCCATCTTATTTTTTTCATAAATGTATATTTCAAAGCTCATGATACAAACAACGTCGGGAGCTGCAATCAAGTGTGTTGATCTGGAAACTTCTGTCAAGGATTGGGTCAAAATTTCATTTCAGTACATTTAATAAAATATTACATATGTTTTGGTAAATTACGGCGGTGGTTCATTCGGTTGTCTCGATAGTTCTTGCAGTCGCCCAATTCGCGAACTCCAAAAATACCGATCGCGACCTTAGCTTTTCTCGTGTTTTTTCTAATGCATATTATTTAATAATAAACATTGATTAACCGTATTTGCTTTTGTACTTTATGCAATAGAATAAAATTAATACTGATACCCCCTTACTTATAATCGCTGTCAATATTACGTGGCGCGTGACGTCGGAATAGTGCAAAACTTGGCTTATTACCGCAGCATAAAACGTCCTTAAACCGACGCGTAGGAATCTAATAAAGTTATATTTTATTCCTTTCATGTGTAACTAATGCATTATTTTCATTTTCACAGGTTCGCTGCAGCTGAATGAAACATTGGATGACGTTGACTTTATTCCACATGCAGGTAAATAGTTATTACATAATATTTGAACAAACGTAAACCTACTATAACAATCGTTACCTCATAGAAAAAAAGCGAGTCGCTTTGTTGTGCCTAAAAAGGACGTAAAAGGAAAGGAAGGAAGTGTCTAGTTATTCTCAAATGCCTTTTATTTTTTGGCTCTTGTCTGCTCTCAGGCCCGTCTCGACAAGGCGTTGACCCTTCGAAGCCCCGAGTTACCAGATTTGCTTGCCCTTGAAAATCGACCCTAGTCTCGGGACCCGCCGCAAAACGCTGCCTTATACGGAAAACGATATTGCCAAATACGTAACGGCGGCGTTTTATCATTACTACACTACCACGGGCTTTCACGCACCTAATTTATGTTTTCCCCGTCGTCGACGCCGCAGTAAATTTGTTAACACGATGTAAACAACCGCGCCTCGAGCTTATCGAGTTCATAACACAATGACAGTGTTTATATGGCCTTTCGTTTGAATAATTCATCATTCATGCTTTCACCCTGAATTATCTTTTAACCGCATTTCCGCCTAGTTAACTGAAATAAAACAAAAGTATTATTTCAGTTTTTTTTTTTTATTCTCGCACTAAACTGGTTACTAACTACCCAAAGTAATTAACAGAAAACTTTGAAAATTTTCAAAGTCCGCGATATTGTAAATACCCAGCTATAAATATTCGTAAATTTTAATAATTATCATCGAAAATTTCAACTAAACCTCGAGTAGTTGTTTTTTTTTTTGCTTCTTTCGATTAAAAAAACATTAATACTTCAAATAAATACTAACTCTTCTTTAGCCACTAACCTTTTAATAAATATCAATGACAGATAAGATTTAAATAGTAGGTGCAATATCATGCAGTGTGCAGTGTTTTCTAATATTGTGTCTTGTGCAAAACCATATCTTCTCAAGATAAAACTTTATAATATAGCGTGTTAATCTGGAGTGACCTGCAGGTGCAGGTAAGTATGTTTCTGTGTCTGTTTGTACATAATCAGATAAACCCTAGCAAGTAATATTTGTGCAGCGCCCTTGAGGTGATTCTTCATAAAAACGGCGCCATACAAATCATCAATTTATTATTATTAAAAGTTCTCGAACTGTGAACTCTTGTATCATGAAATTTGCGTAGCTTTTTATGTCCCGAATTTCTAGGTCAACGAAACTATTTTCAGTTTGCAACGTTGTTTCCACCACAGGCTTTGAAATATCAGAGAATAATCGGCTCAGACGCCGTTCCAGAACACGAAAAAAAAAATTGAAACACTGGCGAAGCCGGGTATATTATCTACTAGTCCAATTGTAAATCATTGATATTAAATGTGACGATATAGACATCTTTATAAATAACCTCCCATATTTTAAAAAGCAAATTAGCCATCTTCTATCACGCCATGGAATAGAGTGGTGTTATTAGAAATACTGTAACTTGCTATATTTTTACTTCTCTTGCTGTATTTTATATTATGTTTTATTCTTATTATACCTTATGGTGTTATTAGACATGTTATAACATGCTTTATTTTTCTCATCTTTCTATATTTTATATTATGTTTTATTCTTATTATACCTTATGATGTTATTAGACATGTTATAGCATGCTTTATTTTTTTCTTTTTATCTTTATGTAGGTATCTTATAATTATGCTTTATGTTCTACTTCCCTTATTTCTTTTTATTATTTAGCATCTCTATCAAGTGACAACTAAACCAAAAACTATGTACCCCATGAACATATTTAACTGGAGCATTAACACTTACGCACTTCCCAATGCCAATTTAATATATGTGATTATGTTAATACTCTGTAAATGTTCCAAAACAATAAAATAAACAAAAATAACGCAAAATGCATAAATCGCATAATTTATTTTAAGTAAGAAAAGTTGCTTCAGGTGCTCTTGATTGGCATTTTTGTGGTAAAAAAAAACGAAACTAAAGAAACAGATTTCTTAATTCGACACCAAAAGCAACGAAGGATGAGCGAATTATGTACCCACTTTTCATTTAATTAAGTAATTGGATGCAGCAGACTTACAAAATTTATAGTCTCTATTTAACAATATTATCCGAATTCAAGCGAACAATCCCATTCAGTATTTCATGGCAGTAGTGCCCTTATTCCTACGTAATAATAATAATAATTGGATGATTTGTGTAGCGCCGTTTTTGTGAAAAATCACCTCAAGGGCGCCGTAATACGTACATAATTTTTACCTATTGCCGAGTATTTTTTAATGATTTGCGGTGTTAATTTTGTTTCTAAATGCGATTCCACAATGGAGTAAATAGCTTATTTTTTGAGTTACAAGAGTCCCCACTGCTCGGAGCTAGTAGTATAATGTCTTCCCCAATTTGAGGGATGTTGTGAGACCGGAGAATGTTGGGAAGTACCTCACTATCATTTTCAGTGTTTGTTAAAATCATTAATATACAAATGTTTAATTACTTGTACTATTTCTTATTTCCAATACTTGTCTATGTATATTTTTTACAATTTCACATTTATTGTAATGTATCTTAATATATATAATATATTAGTGTACAACTGTTTTATAGAGACTATGGAAAATTAAAAAATAAATTATTCGGGTTTGGTCACCAAACATCGCTAAAGCCATTTCAAGCGACGTTTTGATTATGAAAACGTACGTCCATTTCGGCACTAGGTGCAATTTAACATTTTTTAATGTTTAAAAAAATTATATACATGGGTACATGGGGGACCGGATAATTCAACACACGTATGAATCGGCACTTTTTAAAAGTTAAATAGTTGAAAATAGGAAAATATAAAACTAGCCCGAAAAATTAATATAATTTAACCTAATTAATCTTTTTCCTTAAGTATTTTCTTTTATTTAAAAAAAACATAATTAGATTAGGTTTTCGGGCTAGTTTTAATTTTTTTTTGTTCTTTTTATAACTTTATACCACTTTTAAAAGGTGTGCCGATTCATACGTGTGTTGATTTATCATGGAACCGGTACATAAATATATTAAATAAAACATGAACAAAAAAACATCCCTCGTCGGTATTTGTACCCACCATCTCTGATTCCGAAGGCAAGAAGCTAACCGCTCTGCCTCTAAGGTTGTCGATTACATTAAATTTAATTTGATGAATGTTTGAACAATAATCTGGCCATTGCGCATTGATTGGGTTGATTATTCGTGCTTAGATCGTCGATGCGGCATTCTGTGCAAATGAATACAAGGCGCTAAGTGTCGTTTCTCTGCGCTTCAGCGGACCGGTAAATATGCAATCAATAAACCTCTACGCTATTGAGTCATTGATCCGACTCTATTACCCATCGACACTTTTATGCCCGGTGCCAATAAATCTATGGTTCGTTTGGATTCGCTCTGAGAAGCGTAATTATACTTCTTGACGGTTTTGCACTACATTTGAACTATACATTCATATTTTCACATACAACCTACATTATAATTACTAATAGATGACCTCCGCGGCTTAGTGGATAGAACAATGAATATGAGTAGTCGATACTTTTAGGATCGCCCTTGTGAAAGACCACCACCTAGAAACGAAACGCGTTGCTTGAAATGACATTAGCCGTGTTTAGTGATCAGATCTGAATATCCAGGCATTTTCAACCTCATCTTTCTCACCTACATCCTCTCCCCAATTCCTTAAGCCTCACGACATACTCCAAATTGGGGATGCCATAGTCCCACTTGCTCCGGGCACTTGGAAATATTGTAATCACATATCTAAATAAATATGAATGTGGGCCTAGAAGTTGATAATCTTATACCTAGGTGGAACTCTCGCGCTAAAGTTTTATAAAGTATCGGTGTGTTACACCCAAAAATGGGTTCATAGTCCACATCGATGATGAATTGTATGCCCTTTGACCAATTTCTATGTCCAATTTCAGTCATGGGAGGCAATTTTTAAGCTAGGTACCATTTTTTTTTTTAAACCGTCCAGTTTTTTTTTTAAACCGTCCAGTTTTTTTTTTTCAATTATCCTGACACGCGAAAGTTTCTAAAGAAACTTTACACGAGTATTTACCCAGTCATTATTATTAAAAATCACATTCCAAGTTACCTACTGTAATAGTTATGGCATAAATAATTTTTTGTGAGTTTAATTTTATGGAGATCAATCTTTAAGTGCGATTACTCCACAACATGTTTAATGGACATAAAAAACTTTTGGCAGTAACCCCACGATGTTAATAACATTGTATTTTTGATTTCTGCAAGATTACTTGAGCAACTTTGGGTGATGTTTCTTGTCATAAATCCCCTCTGCCAATAAAGGTGGGAAAAGGAAAGGAAATGACTTTCATATAAATTACAAGCTGAAGTCATACAAATACTTGCTAAACATAGGGCGTGGTTTTCACGGTAATCTAGACTATTTATTTAGTTTTTTTTATTCGTTTTCTTTCAACTTCTCGAGGAATGTAATGGAAAGCAATCGTGTTGTATTTCTACGTATTCCTTTCATTGGCTGCAACAAGCCAAGAAGCTAATGCACCTGGATCGTATTTCAAACACCATATTTACAGTAACATAATATCGCAACCTATCTCTACAATACATTTAATAATAGGCACTCGGCTTCTTCCTTGTTTTAACACTCGGTTTTCTTATTGATCAATTGAAAAATCTTAAACACACAATATGGCGTATTGCCTTATTTTTTGACAGTTCATTGAATATTTCAAAGCTCCGTGGATAGAACTAACGCTGCGAACGGAAAAAAAATGGCCTAGAAATTCCAGATAAAAAAAAACACACACAACACGGTTAACGGAGTGTGGGGCTAAGAGACAAAATAATGCATCGCAAAATGTTTTATTTTATTTTTTTATTGTATAATATGAATTATATACAGTGGGAACTTATACCCGATAAGCCACTGCAAGTAGCTTGTCAGCAGGAGTTTATTTCAACAATATTATATAATACAACAATAAATAACAATCGTCATACAAATGTAGGGTAAAATTCGATGCATTATTTTCATAAAATGCAAAACAGCAAGCTAATATTGTCATTAATCAAATATACTCGTACACCTGTCAGTAAAGCTTGAAGTGTCTGTTGTGCCAAGTTCGGTAATTAGTTGTTTACAAAACAAACATCTTAGCGCGTTTTGCTTCTCGGAGCGACGCGCGACGCTCGCAGAGGGCGCATAGTATGCCTCGCGCCGCGACGCCGACGCCTCGAGAGCCCTCTTGCCTAAACTCTGAACCGCCCGGCCCGTACCCCCTAATGATCGATCTCCTCTCGCCGAGTAGCAGCGGGATTGAACGTTAAAACTCCCGAGGGGACTCGGAGTAATTAACCTGTTCATTGAGAGGATTTATGGCCGAGGACCCCTTCGAACAATCTTCAACTTAAATTGGGCAACATTTAATGTATCGCGTCTTTAATATCAGTGCTGTACATTTTTAACATCCTTGGGTCTTTAATTAACTAACCATCACACCATTTTCCGACACGGGTAAGCAAGAGATGAAATGCCGCACAATTCCGTCCTGGCTCACTCTGTGATTCATGAATCTTCGTCTTATTCACTTTGATTCATTTAAAACGACAGACGTAATTAATATAAATATGTTTGCTTTGCGGTCAAAATTAAACCCGCCACCTGCCGACCTGGTAGCCATTCTACTACAGATGCCGACTCGATCTTACCATTATTCGAGAGGTCCCCTCGGGAGGGACTTCGGACATTTATTTCCGCATCATAATATTCCCTTGACACTCCCCATATCTTTACCTCAAGCGCTATGGGCCATCTTCATAATAATAAAGATCATTGCGATTCATTCATATTGTATGTACACGGTACATATTAGTGTATCTATTTCTACGTATGCTAAAGTCTAATAATAATAGTAAGTGATACGCGATAATTCGACCTTTTAATGGGTGCATGAACAATGAACGCTACCGCTCAGTCCCCAAAATCTTCGTTTCGTTTGTGATCTTCATTCGTAAATAATGCTGAGGCAGTATACATTTTTCATTATTTGATACATATTCAAATCACTTCGGAAAAAAGGTCCCCAAAAAGGAAACAGGCCCACATACATTGTGTTGATAGGATTGTGAATAATACATGATGCAGAAACTGTGTGGTCCATACCACACCATGCCCCCGCTCTGTGTTCTCTTCCCCACTAACCTCCTTCCTTGATTGTTTGATCCTCTCAGTCCTCCGTGTCGCTGCCGTTTCTGACGTCTCTAAATAATAAATAACTCCAATGAGTCGAGTTCATTCATTTTCCTTTATTTCTGAAATAACACGACGGCCGTAAAACATAAAACAACGGCGTTTGCATCCGACCAAGCAACCACTCTGTCTACTCGACCCGTTTATGTCTTCCATCTTTCTTGTTAACCGTTTATAGTTAAAACGAATAAATCTTCTTTAGTGTACTCGCACATCTCAGTTGCCAAATATTATAGACGCTCTCATTCTTTTATTTTTCCGAATCTTTTATTTATTTTTTAGAATTATCTTCAAATGAACGCCAATGAAGAGAGCTCGCTATTGAGTTTGGTGTATGACACGATAATAACAGTAAGAATACATAATAAACCGGCCTATATAAACAACGAATATTAAGTACTTGAAATTAGGTGACATTAATAGATTTAAATATGGCTTATAATTACTTTTTTGGGAAGACTGTTAAAATATTTTATCCCTTTCTAAATATAACTTCTTTTTTTTAAATACTATGCCTAATGTATTTATTTAAATTTTAAAATATAGCATTTAAAATATGTATATACCTTTTGAATCAATATTTCAACGCGAGATATTCACTGGCACATCTCACAAAACTTGCATTTATTTTTCTGTCTGAAATTCATAATGGCCTTTATGTTTTCAAGACTACACTTGAAAACATTGACAGCCTTTCTATTTTGACAAGTGGTGATGATAGAAGGAAAACCTTGCCAAACGGAACAAGGACGTTCAACAGAAATATAATATTTTATTAGTGACTTCAGCCAACTTCATTAGGATGTGCATTTCACTAGAAAAGTATTGTATTTCGGTAAATGTTAAATGAATGAATAATGTCCGTGGCCTTAGGTATAAACATGAGCGCAATAATGACATTTCTCAGGAAAACAGTGTGAAACTTTCACTTGTCCCTGCAAATCGATAAAAATTAAGTTTCACTGGTTTGTTTGGTTTGGTGGATTAGGCAATTATGTAAAATATAGAGTAACCGTAGTTATATCAAGCGAAAGAAGACACAACACAACACTCGATGAAATGCCATTTATAAATACAGTGTACTTATCCCAAAATTACAATATTTTCGCTTACGATATACATACTCGTAAGACTACATAAAATATGTGTTACTTATTAACTGCCTTAAATTGTAAGGGTGGGTTTGTGAAAGCAGAAATGAAAGTGCATCATTTGAACCTTCGTAACAAATGAGTATGTAGTAGCAGCATCAGTCAGGAGTGAGTACCAGGCGACCAGCGACCAGCGCATCGTGATGGTAGCAGGCTTCAGGCGGGTGGGCGAGAAGTTTGGTCGCCAGCCCACGCCGAAGCATTACTTATCCCGTCCTTATCGGACCTGCCGTTTTACTCTTTTTCTCCCATAGCCCCACCGGAGTTTCGGAAGACACCCGTATTAATCTGCGCGATTAGAATAATCCGTGTGAAACTAAATTAGACGAAAAGAACATCCCAACTTGCTGATCCGCTTTTAGATACGGTTAGCATTCATAATTGAAACTAAATCTGCACTTTAAAATCTCCGCGGATGTTATTTATCTGATGCTTTATAATCGTTTGGACTTTCGAGTCAGCGCCCCTTTATCTTCTTTAAAAAAAATTCCACACACTTAATCAGCGAATATTCACCGCTAACGTCTACATTTCTGTTGTGAAATTAGCGATATGATTTTTTTTGTTAGATGCTGGAATTGACACCGACTTAAAATACCTAGTTAATTTATAGAATGAATGTTTGCTGTAAGTGGTAAAGTATCCGTTCAGCTCTCACAATTTTGACCTAATCTGTACATAGGTCTAAGCCTCCGGTTGTCAAGTGTCTGGATCCACGGCATAATAATGGGATGCTGGTGGAAGTGGCCGAGCGTGTCTGACCTAGACCGTAACAACACTGACAACTGACTGATAAAAGTAACGACAGTGTAAACCTGTTGTCGATATTTTTTAATGTCCACTGATTGATACGGTCGCCACCCAATTAACTCTCCGGCGTTATACGAGTATATTATTATGAAAACATTGTCTTTTTCTTCCCCTCGAAAGTCAGCCAGATGTTGCTCCATTTTTTATAGCGAAATCCTCGAAACTGTTTAACCGATTAGAGCAATATTGCTCATTAAATAGTATTGCTATGCAAAATCGCTCGATAAACATAATGGCAACAAAAAAGTCCCGTTTTCATATTGAGAAACAGAATGGCTGAGCGAATCTCGACGATACTATTTTCTAATCGCAGTGATTTATATTGATACGGCTTTATTATTACATCACCACAAATAATAATAGAAATTATTTTAGCAGTGTTATTATTTTTTGTGACTAACCTTTCAGTTATAAATAGATTTTTCGGACAGATTTTAGACGCTTCAACATTGCAGATATTTTTTTACATGTTGATTTTGTGATAAAGATAAATTTGATCTTTCCGTGCTTGCTAAATTATATCACCCCAGGTCACAAGACTGGGAAGGTAGTACCTTAGATCGAATTTCTCTCTTTGTGTGATCTGTAGCCATTTACATGGTAATTTTGCGCTTTTGTAATATTATTCGTAGAGATAAGGTTCTTTTAAAAGGATTAACATTATTTGAAGAAACCGCCCACAAAGAGGCATTCCTTCAAAGTTTATCTTTTATCTATATCGTTAGCTCGATTACATTATTATCTTATCGTTTCGCCTTTTATTATATATTTTGTCGTGTACGGAAATAGCCTAGAAATTGTTGCGAAATTGAATCAAATTTCCCGAAGAACTTATAATTTTGAAATCCTTGACGTCGCGCGTCGTTCCAGTGAAAACTTCCAGATAAGGTGACAGATGATGCCTGTTCTAAAAATAATCATAAATAATGAGTTTATGTTCTCATTATTTTTATAAAGTGGTAATCATAATAATATATAATGTATTATTAAAAGCTTTTAGTAATCCATCTAATCCATGACTGATACCAATGTACCACAATGCATCGTCGTCATACTCGTACATTCTTGTGGTCTTAGTATTTTTTGACGGTGAAAAATTTAATACTAACTTTTGGATGCAAGGGATGACTAGAATCTAACAATCTCATGTAGGTATCTTCCCGCAGAAGTTTAGTGTGACCACGAGCCATGCGGCCATACGTCTCCTCCGCTCCTCGCACTCCTCACTCCTCCTCACTCCTCCTCACTTCATTAGTCAGTCCGCCAACATAACTCGGCTGAGGTGGTCGCTGTTCTTCGCTGAGCTTGGTTCGTTTCATGCTATCAAGTTCTTCGGTTGTTTGTTAGTCGGTGTGAACTGTGCTCAGTGTTCTGGGCTCTGAACGTTGTTAAAAATATCAGTGAATTCTCCTGAACATAAACGAGTTTGCGAATTAGAATTTTCTAATACTGTGTATTATTTGTGTTTTCATGCACAAACTTACTGTGGTCTAAGATAAATATTTATTGCGGTTTGACCTGTGCTGTGTTCCAAGCGTTTAAAAAAATTATATAGAGGATTATTCACATTTTGGAAAATAAATACACGTTTATCTCAATCCAGGTAAAGTGAACTCTGTCTATTATTTATCATGACATTATTTCTTTATCTGAACATGTTAGTAATTAGTATGCTCGGGTATTGTACTAGATTATGCGTACAGATTGCGCCGGAAATTGCGTGTTTTTGCAGGAAAAATTTGCTAACAAAATTATATTCTTCCAAACTAAGTATTGAAAAACATTCTGTATTTTTTCTTCCAGGTAAAACGTTTTCCACGTGAAATGCCATCTATGATGAACTCTTTGCAACTGAACGTTAAAGTTTTCAAATTGAAGATGGAAATTGAAAGAGTTTTCAAAGAAATTTATTCCGAAATGCAAGTCGCCGAGAAAAACTTCTCCCATTCGACTATTCGACTGGGGAGGCTAATAAGTGGCAGATATCTCACGTGTTTAATCCGTTTACAGCGAAAACCAAAATTTAACATCTTTAACATAATAATAATACAGATTTATAACAATATTTACGATGTTTTAAGCTTGTGTAATTGTGTGAATTGACCCCCTATTGTTAGCTCAATTCGCTCGTGCTCTCGATAGATAAATATTTCAATAAATGTTCACACAAAGGTATCGCTCATATCATTTCACTTTTCACCTGGCCAGATTACACTAGTCGCCGAAAAGAAAAGTGAAATGTGTATCGTATCAACTACCAACACGCGGTGTACGTGGTTCTCCTTTGACAGATTGTTAATTACCCGAGGCCAGTAGTTGAGTAGTTCTCGCTGGTGGCGCTGAAACCAAAACCATGAACTTTGCTTTTATTTATAGACACCCAGTAGTCGCATCTCACTGCTCACTGCTCACATCCTAGGCCCGATTCACAGTGTATTGATTTAAAAGTAATAAAGCAATACGTGATTGATGTTAAGGTACGTGCTTTAATCATGATTGTTCGCGATTCGGTTCCGTCTGACTTTGAGAGATTGAATGTTAACATGAGCAATTTATTGCTAACAACTGACGTCACACTTTTCAATTTGATTAAACTTTACTGCCAACTGCAAACTTATACAATTTTATTAAAATTAGACGTCGTTGTTTACAGCGCTGTTAAGTTTATGTTGAATCTTACGGAGACAAATACAACGTTAATTCCTCCTTCCGCCCTCCCTTCTAACGTATGTTCTTATTTATGTTTTGTTTACATGTTAAAATTTACTTAATTAGTAAATAATTTCTGATATTTTTCTCACTCTTTTTACGGTTTTCTGATCACCTTTTTTCACTGTATGTTTTATATTTATGTAGCCAGTATGTACAAAATTTCACTAATGTACCTACTTATAGTATAAAGATTCCTGTTTATTTTACTATATACGTGAATATCTTTATTGACAGTTTCTCCCACAAGTACGAACATTTTCACAACGTGACTGCAGCATCTGTAAATATGTAAATACCAGTTTTCATTTACTTTGTACCTATCACCTTATCGTGTTTCGATCTTGGAGGGAATAATTAATTAGTTCATAGCTTCTCAAAGCGCCCTTGGTGTGATATTTTACAAAAATCTATTACGGAAATTAGTCCATTATTTTAATATTGAAAACTGATTGAAGATAAACCTACTTACTTCCTTCATTAATTGGGATCTAGAAGTCATTGAATCCGCATTTTTAAAGCTAATAATCTCAACAGCGAATTGCACGTATCCGAACGTGTACCTCGTACCTAGTGCAAGTGCAGCATGGTAATAATATAAGATATATCTGTATTATTCTCTCTCTGGTCAAAGTTCCGAGTGATTCCGTTATCTGAGGTATATTATACGTGGCCTGGCGAATGCGGCTTATTCCCTGTTCCTTATACTCGTACATCTGACTGGCCTGCTTTTGCTCCTTGCATAGGTACCTACTTTATAGTCACTATGCACACAGTACACACTGACTGTATGCATTTCTCTACTGCGCCGGGCACCCTGCATCAGGGCATGGTGATGGTGCATGCAGATATGCCGCACACTTGTACAGTGTATACTGGAAGATTGTAATAATCTTAGCAGGCGCGTGTCACCTGAAACTATTCTCCGGCGTACCGGCAAACACATGTAAAAGACGATTTACGGTTGTTTAAATGTGTCTGACCGGAAAATACGTTTTCCTTACCCACGTTGCATTAAACTAGTCATTCTACCCGTTTTCGTGACATTTAATTAATGCTTTGAGTGTCGCTAACATAAAACTAAAATTAATTTGAAGCATTCTATGGACTCACACTACGTTAGCCAGCCAAATTGTGACCCCTTTAGATTCAATATCTTTAATTGAGCAGGATCTGGTGGGACACACCTACCGAAAAGCCCATTGACCACATCATTTGACTTTCAGTGAAATAACCACTGGCTGCGGGCCGTTTGCCGAATTGGAATATTAGCTAATTCCCTTTTCCGCCTAAATTCATTATTCGATCCCTTCGCCTTTCGCCCGTCGCATGCCGCTTGCCGCATAACAACTAAGAACTACGAGGAATGAAAATCTATACCGCATTCTCTAAGAAGAGCCATCTGATCGTGAGAAGTTTTATTGCCTCGCGCCTTTTCTTTCACCTTTTACGTGACTTGTGTGGAAAACACATTACTTACACTTTTTCTTTTACTTGTGTTTTTCCAATAAATCACCTTATCTTAAATCGGCGTCATTTATTCTGCGTGTTGGGACTCTATTTACTATTTGCCTTTCCAATAATGTACTGTAGCTAACCCATTTAAAAGATTACGCTATTCATAATAAAATAAAGTCATACTAAATTATGTGTAAGCTTTATGCGAATTGATTCTGCGGGAAATTAAACTTTTCTTTGCTTAATTCGTTTATTTATTCTTTTTCAGAATTTAACTTTATCATTACCACTTGTTTTACCCCGTTGGCCTTGCTTGTGCTTAAAATTATTTCTGAAATGTTGTGATCCAAAGATTCAAACAGGTCAGAGTCGGCTTAAATCGGCCCCGGTCGTGCTCACATTTCTCACAAGTTACACAGCTCAACTGCTCAGTGTGCCGGACCGTTATGTTTGATTTGGCGTAATCTCCTGTTTCGATAGCTAGTCCGCTCCGCAGTCTTGATACCAGTTTATTCGGGTGCGGCCTTGTCACGACACGTGGTAATATGCGACCCAGTCGACAGATGTTGCAGTTGATAGTCTCTGTATTAAAATGGTAATACGGGGTTTTCCGGTCTCGGTTCCTGAGTAGGTACTCAGTCTGGGCACAAGTCTTGCCATATGCTGCTGTTACTTGCACACCTTGTCTTTATCTTGACTTGCTGCTGACAGATAATAGTGCTGACTGCAAACCCTCACAAGGATTTACAATTCAACCAACACAGCTGATCTCGTATGTCTCGTGAGAACGTGGTGGTTTCCTTGTTCGGTTCCGTACTGTACACGTGTTTGGGTCTTCTTTCTCTGCATTCAAAATATTTTGTTTTATTATTGGACGGTCGAATGGTTTTTTTTTAATTATGTTTTTTTTTAATTATGTTTTTTTTAATGTTTTTTTTTTAAATCTATACTTCTGGGTGGCATAGAAACCTGAACAGTAAACCAAGTATTTGCACGGAAAATAAGAACGTTTTGTAATTGAGGTACCTATGTATTTACATGTATAGGCTCATCATAAGAATTCTCTGGGCATGTAGGGTAACTACGGCGCTAGATATATAATTAAGGAAATTCAAATATTTTGGTCAAATCTTTATATACTCGTACATACTCACCTGATTGATAATTCAGGGGAGATACGCAATTGATGGATGTTGTAGGGGAAGACGCCGCACCTCATGCCTTCGAAACTTTCCCGACTTACATGAGTGCAGTTCCACTCTGGAATTTTTCCGACATGCAGTCCGGAATTATCCAGTTGATATCGAACCTTCCATGTCCGTGGGAGAGGGCACCAGAAGAAGAATGCAGTATTTAAAAAGGCAGCCTGCATCAGCAATACTATTCAGTATGCGACACAACTTTTCATTATGCCATCGTAGAATAAATTATTTGATACTTTTTAATTGATTTAAATTGGGTATGATTGG
The DNA here is from genome assembly GCA_022606495.2 of Halesus radiatus. Classification (NCBI taxonomy): domain Eukaryota; kingdom Metazoa; phylum Arthropoda; class Insecta; order Trichoptera; family Limnephilidae; genus Halesus; species Halesus radiatus. Next base: position 190,023 of record JAHDVE020012203.1, on the reverse strand, counting down.
TCATGTGACTGACAAGTATAATGGTTTGTTGATGTGGTAATAAAATATCTCGCTCCACTACCGATGAAATTGGGATATTTTACCAGCGAGCGTGCCGCTGTATCACCGATGCGATAGCGGCTCGTCCACTTTACATCCGATTGGGCTTCACTGACCGCTCATGCGGTTCCGTAAACAATGGATGGACATCCTGTGGAAGTCCGACTCTCGTGAAGGTAGAAGGTGAAGGTAAGTACAATCAGACTGAACTTCCCCCGATGGCGCTGCCTGACCCGCGACCGGCTGGCCGCGGCTCGTTGAATCGCTGAACCGCGCAGTTGCCTCTCCATACGGGCAAACCAAACCAACCTCTAACGAGTCTATGCAGGTCTGAGAGGAACTTTTTTATTCGACCGTGAGTTCGTTGCACCTCGCAACAATCGGCAATTGACGCGTTTGGTCATGGTTTTACAGTTATACCTGTTTGGTTTTTTCATAGGAAAATAAAAACAAACCGCGCTTTACGATGTAGTAGGAATAATCATGAATGTGTTGGTTTTTTATGCTATTTTTAAGTGTACGGCACAATGTATATAATTTATTATGTTTAATGCGTTTTAGTGATCTATTTTACTAAGTGTAACGCTATTTGGCTGTAGTAAATACTTAAACCATTTATGAATTATGCTTTTTACGTCAGTTTTTCAACATTTAACTTCATGAATTTCGGCCAGTTAACGTTGCAAAATGCAAAATGTCGGAAAATGTATTGGTCGGGGTAGAATCTTTTTACACTCAGTATAGGGGCTCTTTGTCCGTGTTGGAAAGCGGTTAACCTTCGCAGACATTATGAAAATAGCTTATTAAAATGAATTATTATTATTATTTAGTACCTTAGCTCCTTAGAATTAGCAATTAGCCTAGTTAGGAACTAATATCGACCTCACAAAACATGGTAGGGGTAGCACATGAACTCATTTTCATCCAGATTCAGACACAACATTAAAATTAATATACTATTAGATTTGTACTTTTATGCAGAGATGTTTAAATTGTTTAACCATGTAATAAGTTTAAATTGGTTAGATACCCCCTATATCGCTCTTAATTTTTAATAAAGACATCGAAGAATGAACTTATTCCGTTGATCGATTCTTACGACTGTTATCTGCAACACGTTAGTAAATAAAGTAGGTACACCCCTTTGAACCTTGAATGATGTGATCATTATTGCTCACATCTCTTGTTCGGGCAACTAGCAGGGAAGTCTCGCCGTGTCCCTGCCACGGAGAGCTCCGTTGTGACCTCTTTAGTTGTCTCTTTCTGTTGCGTGCGCAGTTTACGATAAAGAGGGAGAGGTTACAACGCGTCTTCCATGGTATGTCATATATCGCAGCAGACGGTGCATTAATATTATGACCAAATTACCACTAACGCGACACTTCCTCACTTTGTTTTCCATCTCGCGGGTAGGTGCTTGAATTACTTCACATCCTGCGATTGCCCTTAGGTACTCCCTTCGCCTCTTCAACCAGCATCGTTAAGGACCTTTTGTTGTCTTAAATCGTTAAACGTGCTGAGTTCTCATGGGGATGAATAAAACTTTAAAACAATATACCTAATTGTTGTTTCATCGAGCCAATCGATTACCTCCAGCGTTTCTTACGTTTAAATCAATTGTGTTTTTGTAATTTCAGCATACTTAGTGGGGTAAGCGCTGCTTCTGATGAATACTATTTAATTGTGTTACTTCCCAACACTTAATATCGGCTCTTTGAAACATCTTTATTTTTCTTGTCTTATTTTGACAGAAGGGACAACCCAAACTGACTAGTTAAGGCGGAGAGGGATTATTGATTAATTTTAAATAATGGTAATAATTACGCAATACGATAAACATAATGTTTTTACGAGATAAGTATTTATTACATATTTTTTAATTTACATTACGACTCCTTGAAATAACAAGGTTCCATCTGACACAGCAATGTAATGCGATAATGTGTCTTAAAATTACCTTCTATAGAGCACATTATCGCATGACATTGCTGTGTCAGATGGAACCTTGTTATTCCAAGGGGTTGATTAATCAAAATCTAATCAGAAATATCTCAGACTGTTCTACGTATGTTTTGCAAAATATAAAATTCGGAGAAAAAATAAAAAGAATTTGTTGTAGTTTCATTTTATCATAAACACTAACCGTATCGAACGTAACGACGCGTCTTATCATATGACCAAGATGACGCTACTTTTCGGAGTATTTACATACCATCCCCCCACGGCGCGCGCTACACTGACAGAGGCGGGGCACGAGGCGCAGTATTTACGTGGTATCCCCTCCCCGCCGTCCAAGCAACAAGACGGAACGTGATTGGTCAAACCCATCAAATGCACCAGGGGATTTGCAAAAAGCCCCGGTAAAAACGCTAACTACCCACAAATTTAATTTAGCTTTACGAGAGTCCCGCTATATTCATCACAAACAAACATATATATATTAAACAGTGGGACTCTCGTCAACATTTCTGATTATAAATTAGGTATATAAATTGTGTCGGACATCTTGCCGCCTATTTTTATGTTGTGTGTTTAGCTTATAAGAATAATTGTTACTTGTAAGGGAATCGGATCGTGTGGAAAATAAATGTTGCTTCACTGTTCGCACACAGGCCCGATTCCCGATTTCTTGTATATGTGACGACGGGTGGTCTGTGGATGAGCTTGTTCCCCCAGACCGCTCTGACTTAGAATGGAATAAGGATGACAGAGCGAGATGACGCGGTGGGAGGGAGACGGTGATGTCGGGTAAACTTTCACGGCGCTGCTCGATGCAGAATTTTGTGTCGATGGCGCCGTGAGAAGCCAACTAGGCCGCCCAGCGTAGTAGCGCCTAGTTGGCATTTGTATACAGGCCGAAAAGGGGCAAATCGGCAGTCATCCAGCGACGCTTGAACCGACATCACCTCTGCTCCACCGACCGCTCTACCTCGCTCTTCTTGAAAACCGACCTGCCTTCTTCTCTGACTCCCCGCTGACCCTTGGACTATCCCCCGGACTACCAACGCTCACGGAATCAGACCATCGAATGACCACGGACATGGCACGCAGAGCAGCATCCGAGTTTGCACAAAAGTGTGTATTGTGCAAAAAGATTTGTACAGCCGCAGGAGTTATTGCACAAAAAGGAATTTTGTGCAAAAGCAAAGTGATACAAAATCGTTGTCGTTTCCTCCTTGCAAAAGGAACGAAGGGTCGCCACCCCCTCCCCTCCAGCCCGCTTCGTAGATTGGGATCAGTCGGCCTCTACAGTTCGCTTGTGTGCCAGAATACGTCTGGTACACAAATGTTAGTATTAAGTAGTTGTAAGAATTCTCCCGCACACTGTCGCGGTTGGGACCCTCGGAATAAAATTGTGTATTTGATTGTAATCCTAATAAATGTTCTGTTGCTTGCATAATTTTAGATGTTTGTAAATTAAACACATAAGAACCCAAAACGCTATACAAAAAGGTACTTCGATAACACGGGGCAGATCGAGCGTTCATCCACAAAAAATGCACACGTTTCTATCGCGCCCTATAAATCCTCCGCAATAGACAACCGCTGGGCACTCACTCACATTACTCGAACACGCAAGAACCAACTCGACCGTTCCGCTCTACTCGCCTCTTCTTCCCACCTGGACATCTCTACACCGCCTTTGACTCTGCTATTCCTTCCCACAACGCCTCTTCTACACTCAATATAGACGACAAGTGGTCCGATAATGTTTAATGTTTTTGTTAAATGCTGATTACAAAACTTTGGTATTATAAAAGCTTGTCGGGAAAGGATCGCAATCATTTTTCTCCGCTTTTTAAAAATTATTTTCATATTTTTAATATTTTATAAAACATACGTGGGACGCGTGGACAGTGAGAAAAAAAATCATATTTCTGATTTGATTTTGATAAATGTAATTTTTTAAATATATCAATATTTCGAATTAATAAATAATTCCTCCCCGCCTTAAGTAATGGTTACTTATTGCATTAATATAATAAGTTACATATTTATTAGCCCCGTTTGCTTAATGTTTGTAAAATGATTCTAGTGTAAAATCCTAAACCCGCCCAGTGTTATTTATTATTGGACAGTTTTAAATAACTCTTGTGAGTAATGAATTCACTCAAGGACGGCTCACCTACCTAGCGTGTTCGCGATTGTCTATGCATATTCTTCTAGGGGTATAAATATTAATAAACTTCCCATTTACATATAAAATAGTGAAAATCTCGTCGTTTTACATCGGTGAATTTCAAAGCGTGCGATATCGCCACCCCCCTGGCACTAGACAACTCCAGAGGGGCAATGGAGGGCAGTAAGAGGGCGGCGAGGACATTAAGATGGAATTAAGACTTAACAAATAAGCTTTCGACTTATGCGGGTTGTTTGTTTTAATAAAAAGTTCAATTCCAAGGTCAAGAAAAAACATCTTTGAAAAGAAGGCGCTGAGCCAATAATGTTTGGGAAACTTAATTATACTGTGTAAATCTAATAAATTTGGAATACACATTGCATTACGTATTAAATAATTTCATTTTAGTTTACAAATTTAATAAAAAATCACTACTCCCACCGATTGTAACTCCGCATTAATAAATAATATTATGTGGCCTTGTGGATGAATGAAGTATGTATGAAGAACGAGCTAATGATGAATGTAAGTATGGTAAGTCTAAAGTCATGGTGTTTGAAAGAGAAATAACGAAGACAGTGTGCAATATAGTTGTGAATGACGAATACTTGGAGCAGATCAATGAGTTTGTATATTTGTATGTTTGTATATAAGTATGTTTACGAGAGATGGAAAGACGAGGGTTATTGAAAGAAGGGTGAATGCAGGAAACTCCATTAACGGAGGACTGAACGCGGTTGGCGCTAACAAAAAGTTGTCCAAAGAAGCGAAGCTAGCAGTCCACAATGGAGTGCTGATACCAACCCCGATGTATGGCAGTGAAGCGTGGAACTGGCAGAGGAAGGATGAAAGTAAACTGAATGCCGTAGAAATGAGATCTCTTAGACGAATGTGTGGTAAAACCATGTATGATGTGTGAAAAAAAATATTGAAATTCGTAAAGAATGCAAGGCTGATGTAAGCGTAATGAGTGAGATTAAGAAAGGGACGCTTAGATGGTTTGGGCATGTGGAGCGAATGAACGAAGAAAGGAGTGTAAGAAGAATGTATTACGCGAATGTGGGTGGAAGAAGGAGCCGGGGACGTCCGAGGAAGACATGGCACGATCAAGTGAATCAAATACTTGAGTCGGGCCATGTCAGAAGTCGGAATGATAGAAGAGAATGTATGAGACGATGTATGAATGTGAATGAAGCAAAAGTGTATGCCAAGATCGAGTTGTTTGGCGGTCCGTCCTCTCTGCCTACCCCTGCGGGGAAACGGCGTGATGGTTAGTTAGTTATGTGGTCTTTCAAAGAATACAATCTCCTTCAGAGTCTGAGTCTGACTTCTGACTCTTTTAAGTCAATTTATTTTTGTGATTTGCTGCCATTGCAACAATTATGGGCAACTTTGTTAATGACTGTAAACTTAAATATAAACCAGAAAAGTTGTGTCTGTGCAGCAGTGAAAACTGTCTAACGGTGACCTCTGGAATAATAACAATTTGGACAGCTTTTTCTGTCTGGAATTGCAGTTAACGTAACCATTTAAGCTCGCAAAGTGATTTCAATCAACTAATTGATGTCTATTAAAACCCACTATCTTTTAAACCCCATGTAATTTTTTTTTCCATATTTTTCAACTGTTAACAAAATTGTAAAGGAGTTTAAACTCTGGTGAACTCCGCTTTTCTAGTCGGCTACTAGAAGACGTCCGCGTGTTTTTATTCTATTCTAAATAGATTCGATTACGTAGAAAAACGCAAAACGCTTCATCGGTATATGAGCTACACCTATGTTCATAAAAATAAGCCGTTTTAATGTGCATATTATTATTTATTATTTTTATCTTATTTATTATTCATTATTCATTATTTATTTTTTATTATTCATTTTTCATTATTAATAATGAATAATGAATAATAAGTTAGTTAATATTACATTTTATGTATACGAGTACAAACTAACGTACAAATGGTTACATTTCATTGTTTATAAAATAATGGTTTTACAGTAAGCATAAGAATTATTTTTAAATACATTCTTCGGACTTTCAGGCATCTCATCATACATTTTCAGTGATTCTGTTTTTCTCATATGCGGTAATAAAATATATTATAATCTTACCTGGTTTTCGCGTCGGCGTCGCTTTGGGGTATTCCCCTCGTGCATCACTTTCCTTCCGGCGCAATGGTGAATGTACAAATGAACGCAGCGTATACCTAATCCCAGGGGTTCTCAACGCGGTTTCTACTGCCGCGAGTGCGGTTTCTGGATCTGTCTTATCATCATTCTCCACGGTGTGGGTTTTAATTATAAGAAACTAATTTACTTTTACTACTGCTGCATTAAGTGCATTCTAACAACGAGAATGGTTTCTCTTCGGAGTGGGTTAAAAAATGAGACACCAATGCACCTTTGCTACTGCACCTGTAAGTGCATTCTTAGCTTTTTTTTTCTCTCTAGTGTGGGTTCTAATATTATGAGAAACCAATTCGCTGTCTTCTGCATGAACGTCGATGCGCCTTTTATGGTGCATAATATTACATAGCAAAGTAAGTGGATATTTATGCCCGTCCCTTTCTGCCTGATCTCAAATGTTCCCGAACACAACACTGTTGTGAACCCCTGCCTAGGTAGGACTATACTACTTGTGGGGGAGGAACATTGATTTTCGTTTAACGCCCGCCGAAATAAAACGCAACACTGGTTAGACCCTGTTCCATACACCGTACACATGCAGAATACTAACACCACCGTCCATGCACTATTCAGTATTCACTATCAACAACAGCAGATGGCCGTTTCCCGATCGGCGCCGTCCGATAAGATAATCCCACATTATGTACTAGGCACCTGCAAACATCCATATTAGGTATATTATATTATAGGAACCAACGGGTACTTGTTTCATTTATTTGCACAGGCATTTGCATTGTAGTGGATTATTTGATTTACCACAACGTTATCGCGACGCCTCCACCTGATTTATTATTATGCGAGCCGTATCTTTATTTCATTCAATAGTTATTATGGCCAGTGCAATTAATATTAATTATTGCTGATAAAACTGTTTTATTGGAGCGGATGTACGGGGAAATGATTGCTAGGGATATATGACGCGCAAATGGATAAGAAATCGGATGCGTCATTGGAAGATTTGGAAAGATCGAATAATAAGTCAAATTGAGTCGTCGCTTGTCAAGAGTCTGAATTCTGAATAACTGAGTGTGTTGCAAGGACAGGCTACGTGTTGGATTCCATTATCTCTGCCCACCCCTGCGGATAAATGGGGTAATGAGTGGCGGTTCGTGGCCTATCTCATTGGGTTCAAAATGAGAAAAAATACTATGTTGCTCTTTTCCATATTATATATTTTTTTCCTTGATCTAAGATCACTACACCCGTAATGAAGCAATCTAGCAGCAAAAAACAGTTTGGCGATTCATTAAAACGTCCATTGCTAATGGCTAATGAATAATATAATGTCGTAGGTTACAAAAAATAGTTTTAAATTGGAAAATAACAATATATGTAAAAATCTGGTTTTTCTTCTATCTAAAACATTTTTTCATCAGTAATTAACTTATTTTAATAACGACTTAAATCTAGACAATCGCAGAAAAAATCTGTTGATTCTTGCAAAATACTATTCCGCACAAATTTGTTATTATATATCTGCGTACACGGTCGCCAATATGACAACATAATATGAACTATTTCTTAGGACAGAAAGCCCCATAGACGCTGAATTCACAACGCACATACCTAATAGAGAATTCATTTCAGACTCGCTGGCGTAGCGAAAAGTTCCCGCCACGGGCAAACTTGTGTATGCGCTCCACCCACCCCTTCGTTATGAAAATAAATAAGAAAATCACAATTTTTACTGCATTTTTTGTAAATAACCTAATTAGCGAGTGATTCGTTGAGCCGCAGGTGAAAATTTGTGTTTTCTTGCCCACATTCGAAACCGAATGTCACAGAAAGCGCAGTAAATTATTGCCGCAGCTGAGGAGTTTTGCTTTTTTTTTACATAATTTTTGTGGCTTTTGCGCTTTTCAATTTCGAAATTGGGGCGATCCCAAGCGTTTGCACTTGCCTTCCAGAAGGGACCTACATAATATATAACTGATGTCAATTTTATGTCTAAATGCATTCCGCCGATAGATCCGTTGTAAAATCTCCCATTTTATTATAAACTATGCAGGAATCAGAGAGGTTACACAACACAACTCTCGACGGCAGATACTTGTTCAGTGCTCCACCCGAGAGTTCTCTTTTTTCTGATTTAATAATATTGACAAAAATGTTCAATATAAAATTTAATACATTTTAACACTATGGCGTCTTGTCATATTTCTTAAAGAATTATATAGATGTTTCACAGCTTCCTACGCTCATGATTTTTTTTTAATGTGAATACCGCACAAGAGTTCCAACTGCTCCCAACCGCTGGAACCAGTGAGACTGGCATCCCCAGTTGGGGGGTGTTGTGAGGCTGAAGGTAGTTAGAAGGGGAAGAGGAAGGTGGGGAAATACCTGGCTATTCATATCTGGTCACCAAACACGGCTGAAAGCCATTTCAAGCAACGTTTCAGTTTTGAATGGTGGTATTTCACCAGCGCGATACTAAGACTATCAATTTTTAATTATTAATTATTTTTATTGAGATTTCAAACCTCATTGTAATATTTAATCATTGAAGAAAATAATATTAACAAACCTAAATGAAAGATGAAACCGGACAAAAGGACAGAAACTAAAAATATTTCTGTATCTTCCACTCTGGAACGTTCTCAAATATAATATGTATTATTTTTAATTAATTAATTGTGAAACAACACAAATTAATTAAATAAAATTTACTTGCTCACGCCGGGATTTGAACCCGCGACCTTCGGATTCGTAGTGGAGAACCTTACCCCTTGACCATGGTGGCCGTCAAATGAAAAAGATGTGCAAATTTATTGCGGAACGATACAGCCACGATTATACATCGCCTCCATTTGAACATGCAAATAAGTGAATTTAATAATATCCGTCTATTATGTCTTATAATACTGGAGCGTGTTCGGTGCTCAGCGCCGCGGTTGATTTCTTTCCTTTGTTGATCATTTGAAGTTGGAGCCCTTTATGCCTTTAGGCGTGCATATATTTTCTGCAGTAACAGAATAAATGCATTTCGGTGAACGCAGTGTGACTGTGACTGTGGATGTGTGGGCGGTTCCGGTTTGCGATGTGCGTTTTTTTTATTCGTACCTGTTTCAGCCCGAGAATATAGCAATGTGGATTCAGCATGGCGATAGCATACAGGCGCAAAATAAATGGAAAATAAAGTTTTTGCTTGGCTGTATCGACCTATCGATCGCATTTTGCATGCCTCTCTTAACCAAAGCGTTCCTCTTCTTTTTTATTGCTCCATTTGACCGACCCTCGCATACGCGCATTCGTTGGGTTAGGTTAGATTACAGTCACGATACAGCCACGCTAAAATGTGCATTTTCTGTTACGATTGTATTTAGCGTCTATCAGTCATACAGACTCCAAATACAATCTAGAGGACTCCTAAACCTTCCACACAGCATCCTCAAAGATGACAGATATGCTCTGAAGGAAATAATTTCCCTCAGGGCCTCCTGTGTGGAGTTAATCTTCTTATTTTGTTGCTTCCTCATAACTGAGGATCGTGACCCCACTCCAATCTTCCTCGTGTACAAGGCTCCTCGCGATCCTGCGCTGTGTGTAAAGCTGCGGACACCGACGTTCCGAACACCTGCGAGATTTGGTCACTCCAACGCATCGGTGGCCTTCCTCTACTTCTCCTGCCTTCCACTTTGCTAGTGACCATGAGCTTCTTTAAGTTGGAGTTCTCGGTTTGGCGAGCGACATGTCCAAAGACTGAGGATGAGCTGTAGGCAGACAGTTAATAGTCTATTGTGAATGCCAAGCTCGTCCAGAATTGACGTATTTGTGCGCCTGGCTGTCCATGGAATCCTGAACATTTTCCTCCAGCACCACATGACTGTCTGAACTTTGTAGTAACACTGCATTCGTAATGAATTTTGTTTTTCTGATGTTTTGGTTTTCTTAATGTTAAATGCAGATCTTAATTTTCCTTGTAATTCGCACAAGACTTGAATTGTTTACCGTTCTAATATCGTGGGTGCCTTAAAAATGAGCATTGCTTAACCCTTTTAGTGCCAAATATATTTTGCCAAAATGTTCTAAAATGCCAAAAGAATAGTCTATTTTTATAGGTAATTTATGTGAACAGGAAAAAATGTTTCATTTCTGGAAAAATTCACCAATTTCCATATTTCTTTCAACATTCTCTTCACTAGGTTTCAAAATATGATACAGAAATTGAATACTACATATTTTATTGAAAAGAAAATGAAAGAAAATACGAAGAAAATGTACGGGATTTATTTACAAACAAACTCCATGCAGTCCCTTTTTACACAAAGAACATATCAAGTTGGATCTTTTCAAGGCATCCTCCGAATAACAGGAACCACAATATGACTCTCATAGTCGCTAATGTAGTCTTCAAATGTTTCCGCCATTTCAACATCTTCATGTGAACTTTCATTTGTGCTCGATATTTCGGAATCGAAATTAGGAATATGAAGAAAAAAAATAATGGTGTTTGTAGAAAAAAAAGTGTGATCCAAGAAAGATGGAAAGCAATTTTATGAAAAAAATGAATATGTGAACACGACATCCACCAACGCGCGCCAAAAGTAAACTGTCGAAAGGAGCGCTGTCGCGCCGCCGGCAATTTTCGCATGCCTACCTACAAACGCGACGGCGCTCTTCGGCACTATAACGGTTAATATAATTAATTATAATTTTGTTTTATATTTGCCATATTATTATTTTTTATTGTAGATTTGATATATTGTTTACTACATACTTTTATACATTTCACTCTTATTTTGTATGTACTCGTACATAATATCTGTGCCCTCGAGCTAAAAGTCCAGAAGTCACATTTCTTACGAAATTGGGATTAATATTGTCTATTTCAAAATACATTCACCTCCGAGTCCTCCGATATATCATTTCTAAAATAGCTTAGTCTAAAACATCGGTAGTCAATTAATACAAAATTTTGTTAAGTTCTGCTTGGTTGCATTTTTACAAGTGACAGCCATTTCGATAATGCCTTCAATGGGTCAAATCCGATAGTAATAGATGCCATCAAAAAGTCCTAAATATTGGTATACAAAATAACTATAGAGCCTTTGTGAACTTTAGGGTCGATTTCAATGGTAAAAACGAATCATATTTTGTAAGACATCTTCGGTAGTTCTTTTACTATTGGTTTCAGACGGTGCAAGAATCGCACGAATAATAATAAAATTAAATCAATGTACCCTTTATCTGTTCCAATTGCGTCAGAAATATTTCGACGGAAATTATTTTTCGTCGCGTTTTGCACCTTCTAAGGTAGGTCATAAATTTGACTGTCGATGGTGCCGAACGATTTGCGAAGTTACGATTGGCCAGGATGCCGATTAGGGATTAACAAAAAAATAATACGAACTAATATAATCAGGGTATCTGGCTTCTGTGAGAAGGTACCCACTACATATTATATCCGATACCTACTTACCTAACTGAACTGTGTAAGGAAGATTTAATATAGGTGATATGTTTAAAATACATAGCATAAGTTATTACTAATTTGTAAATTAAGGTTTTCAATGTGTATTTTGCTAAACCTAGTGGATTAAACAAATTGAAGATCACTAAATCGATTTTAACTGAGCTTTTTATAAATTTGTGAAAGCTTAAACCAGTGGCGTGCAGTCCATAAAGACTGAAAAGCTGTGCCTAGCCTAATAAAAACGCAAAAAAATAAGAAATACTATGAATTTCTGATCAAAATATTTTTTTTTTCTATGAATTTGGTATGGATCTTGTACGCCAATTTATTCAGTTGGCCACATAAAGCAGTAGAAAACGATAGTAAAATAATCATGGGCAATGCACGCCACTGGCTTACAATCAAAATAATTTTTTTTTATATTCACGCTTAGTTGGCAGTCGCACCTATCCCTCTCCACCGAGAAATAAAGCTATTTTCTCCATTTCTTCAAGTTCATTTCATTAGTTTTTTTCATTTATCACCAAGGGTGATTTCCGGAATGAAGGTTGTTAAATGTCCACCGAAAACACACATCTTAGCACTACCTGAATTCAAATTATTGACGATCCATCACCATCACCGCGTATTAAATCATATTTGGTCACTTTATAGGAGAGACAAAAACCGACGGCGATTTCACACAAACTGTTTGTGTGCGTTTGAATTTGTTTTGGTTGTAGGACATTTCGCTTATTGAATTGAACAATCCCGTTTTTATTCTATCAGTGTATATGTTTTTTTTATAGTCACTAATTAAAAAAATATCGGTTTATATCGGCCGTCGAATGGCATTTGGCATTTCGGGATGACTAAACGCGGTGATGTTTTGCCGTCGACGCCATGTCATGTAAAACGAGAATTTATTCTGCATAATTGAATATTGAAAGTATCACTAGCTCACTTTGTTTGACCCCGTGTGTTCATAGTTTATAGTTTATACCATATTTCCTTTAGGTACGTTACGTTATCTGTCTGCAACGGAGTGCAAGATGCAAGTCATCCTCCCCCTGCTTGCCGCGTCAAGCGTCAAGCGTCAACGCACTCATTATGCGCTGAGAGCGTGTCATTAGATTTTGATTATAGGCAATCTTCGTGTTTCGAAATCAAATAACCCTTCATTATTCCGCCGCGCCTTTTTACATATTCATGCGTCCTGCGTCCTGCGTCCGGAGATGTGAAAGAACCAAAACACCAAATCACAAGACCAGTTTTTGTATACTCTTCACATTACTTTATATCTTTGTGAGTTGTCTACTCACGATTTTGACATTATTACTCGTGTTGAGGATGACTTTAGGATTATTACTTACCACATAACATTAAATAATATAGGATGTTTTTATGGGTAAATTTTTACAAAAACTCGTTTTCTTGACATTGGGCTTTTGACTCTATAAAGGGCCATAGGTATACAGGATATACATATCGTTTGACGTTTAAAGATGAAGGAAAATATATTTTATTGTTTTATAATTCGGATTGCAACATTTTACTAATTAATGTATCATGTGGAACATACTCTCAGTATCGCCTTGGTGAAAGACCACCATTCAGAATTGAAACGTTGCTTGAAATAGCTTTTAGCTGTGTTTGGTGACCAGATCTGAATAGTCAGGTATTTCCCCACCTTCCCCTTCCTCTTCCTCTTCCCCTCCTTCCCCTCCCCCCAATACCTTCAGCTTCACAATATTCCCCAATTGGGGATGCCATAGTCTCACTGGTTCCAGACGGTTGGGAGCAGTCGGACTCTTGTGCGGCATTCATATAAAAAGAAAAAAATGGTGACTTTTGTATCTTAAAGAACATAATTTTACACTTCGGGCGACATGCTCAATTCAGAACTGCCCTTTTCAGGGTTTCAGGGTTGGTGACTTTTGTCTGAACTCTTGTTCTGTTTGTGAATGTAAATTATGGACGCCTATATGTATTTTTTTTACTCACCTTTAAAAAATACAAAATATACTCATATATGCATGTTTCTGTATACCTGTCTATAATATTGGTTTTGTTTTGAATCGTAAAATTTACTCTCTATATAATACATATTACTTAAAACACAACAAGACTTGTGTTTTAACAATTTTGACAACAATCAAAAAGGTCACAATTTTCCATAAGCACCAAAAATGTACTTTTTTACTAGGGATTTTTTACTATAACGGTGTATAATTTATCTAATTAACATTATGCTTGGGATTTTGAAAGATTTGAATGGAAAAAAGCAGTAAAATCGAAGATAATTCCCACTTACCAATGTTTTTTTTTCTTTCAGGATAGTAAGAAGAGAATGGGTGCCACTAGCGCTAGCAGGACAGACTCCCTAGGGCTATAGTGCCCGCCTGAATTGACTCTGCTGGTGCTGCAACTGCCGTCAACATGGGCAACAAGTGCTGCAGCAGGCGGCACGATGCTGACAGACCCTTGGGTGAGCAAAAGCTATATTTATTTATGCAAACAAGCGTTTTTGGAATTCAGTATTGATAATTTACAATTAACACTAAGTGCAGGTGCTTTCGAGAAACTTCAGGGCTCATCAAATTTTCAAAGTTAATATTCAAGTTCTGTTATTGTTCAAGCACTGTGAAACAACTGGCCCATAATGTAATAATAATAGAACTTTCACAGAAATTTTATATTAACTTTGATATTTAGACGAAATGTTGAAATTCCCCGAAACAACCCGCCCTTACTAACTTTAAACGTTTCAGACCCGAATTAAAACTGGCAGTGATATATATATATATATAGTATACACATTTCATCTCTGTTCTGACTCATAGATTTAACCATCTGACCTTATATCTATAAAAACATGTTTTCTCAGGAGATGAAAGAAACCGTCTGTTTTCCTTATTTTAAAGCATTTATTTTTTAAACATTAATTCATTACATTTTTAAACATTAATTAAATGAAAAGTAAATGCTTTAAAATAAAAATAAAATAGATATCCTGTGAAAAAATGTTTTTGTAGATATAAAGTTAAGTCAGAACAGCGATGATTTGACGCTTGTTATAGTAACTTATTTGAAAAATTTTGATAATAATAATTGTATTACTTCTATTTTTTTCGTTTTCGTGGGAAAATCACCTCAAGGGCGCGATGTAGTTTTGTTTTCTTTCTATACTTTAGAAGTTATTGCTATTTTCATTTGAAAAACATTAGGTCTCTAAGGACGCTTTTCACTTAAAATGACACTGTTTATTAATTTAAAAAAAATTATATAAAAATTAAATAATAAAAACATACCTTCAATACTAAAAAACAAACAATTTAAAGAAGTCGATTAAACACAAAAATCACATTTTAAAATATAAACATGGCTTCCGCCTGAAGGAGGAGCTAAAATCAAATGAAAACAAAAACTGCCAATTTTAATTCACTCTACATAGGGAGGAAAAAATTCTGAAATCTATGTATTTTCAAATATACGTACGGTATGAAAGTGTTAAATATATATTGTATATGAATCGTGGAGTTGCAAAACCCGCTCTGAAAATTTAGGAAATCTGAAACTATTTGGAACACCTTGAATATAAAAAGAATTTACATTTATTCCAAATACCTAAATAATAATAATACATTATTCTTTTGATTTTACGAAGAAAAAAAAACTTTTTTTTAGGTACAATGTTTTCCAAACGGCTTCGATAGTCTTAAAGTCAACAGAAATTTCTACAGCCGACTTGCAACTCCATGATTCATTTAATATTATCTTACCGTCAGATCGTTTAACTCTAGATTACACATCTTCATCAAATGGACTATGCGGAAACACAATAATTATTGTATTTTTTTAACGTGTTGGCAGATGTTTGTTTTCCCTTTTTGTAATCTTATTCGGCATCAAGATTGGTGCACCTTTTTCATGCATCGGGTTATCGTATTAGCAGAGTAAAGCGTGTTAACAAGCACGTCTATTGTCCCGTCTCTTGTTAGGGCCGCCTCCAGCATTTCATTTTCTTGATTTTATCATGTTTTCGTTGCACTACATCATAGTACTCAGGTTACCAAAATTTTCTCTATCACATAGAGTGTAATATTAATATTGTTTGTCTAACAATTGTCCAAATCTTTGTTCCAGTTTACCCCGCTTTCAAGAAGAATGAATCTGGCTTCGGAGGAGTGGGGTTGGGAGGGGGTGTGGGGGGCACCCTGGAGACCCGCTATACCGGAGAACCCAACAACAGGATAGGCAACCGCAGAGGGGCAGACATTGTGCGCACCAGGACCCCCTGTAAGTGAAGAAATACTATCATACATCTATTAATTGTTATTGTGTTTAATTCGTAAAAATCCATTTACATAATTAAAAAATTTTTACTAAATCAATTTTAGTAATGTTATTATTACGTTCTTCAAGTATTTTGTTTTTTATTTTTTTATTATTATGATAGCTGTTTCGGTGTTAACAGTTGCTTATGTGTTGACTTATTTATATGATTTTATTTACCCCTACTATACTTCTTTCTAAATTTCGAACAAAGCAACAAGCTTACATCAAATTTGAATTAATCTCCTTCAAAGTACTCTCCTTGGCTAGCGATGCACTTATTCCAACGTTGATTCCATGATTGGAAGCATTTCTGGAAGGCTTCTTTCGGAAGGGCCTTCAACTGCTCCATCGTGGCCCTCTCAATGTTGGGAATGGTGTCAAAACATTTTCCTTTTAGCGTGGTTTTTATTTTTGGGGAAAGCCGGAAGTTGCATGGTGTTAAATCCGGAGAGTAAGGCGGATGTGGACAGACAGCAATATTTTTTTTGCCAAAAATTGGCGGATCGGAAGCGAGGTCTGGCATGCCACGTCGTGATGAAGGAGGAAGCCATTGGTCCATTTTTCTGGTCTCTTTCTCCATACATCGTCTTGCAAACGTTGCAGTTAAGCCCTTGTAATATTCGGAGTTTATAGTTGTTCCCCTTAGAATGAATTATGAATTACTATGTCCCCCTCACTATCAAATAAAATAATGAGCATGACCTTGACATTCGACTTTGACTGACATGCCTTCTTAGAGAGAGGAGAGTCACTCGTTTTCCATTGGGAACTCTGAATTCTCATCTCCAGTTATAATTTTGTCCTTCCGAATATGTTTTAAGATGATCCTTCAATTCCGTACAAACTACTGACACACGATTTTCTTTCTGTTCATCAGTCAAAAGTCTGGGAAAAATTTCGCACTCATCTCATTTGCAAATTATCGGTTAAAATGCTTTTTAAACATTTAGTTTCCATATGACCCAACTCCCTTACAAATAAACATAATTTAGGCAAGTGCAATACAATAATTATATTTCAAATACATATATGTCAAAAACATTGCGGGAGAGGCGGACACAGTATTCATATAGCTGATAAGATTGTCAATAATGTCTGTGATAGCCAATATCTAAAATATCTCTGTCTCAATTTTGTGTTTAAAAAATGATCACGATAAAGGTAGCCACTCTGTTGATACAAACTTGCAGAGAGACAAATTTGCTCAATGTACACCAACAAAGGGTAACAAGCAATGTTTTTTGCGATCTTTTGACTATGAGATAATGCACTTTCTTTTTGATAAATGTTTTCAGAGTGTCATTTTTAAGATCCACATGCCCCGTCTAGATATTGTTGATCGATGTTGTAAATCAATTATTTTTAGTAGATTTTCACTGTTTTTTGTTAATTTAATAAATCCTCGTCGATTATATAATATTTTTGTGAAATACCACCCCAAGGAATATAGTAAAATAGTTTTTTTTACTTTGTATTTTAAACTTTTTATATAAATACCCATATATTAACAATTTTCTCTGCGGTCCACCTGAACCTAATTAATCTCCTAATGTCTCATTATAATTTTTTATAACAGACCATAACCGTTAGAATGATAAATTTGAATTACCGTTTCCAATTTATTTTGTTGGTTTATTATTTCTGTTACAAATGTATATGTATTACACCCAGCTCACGCTTCCAAAGGCTCGCGGCGCGTGGTGAAGGCGCTGTGCGGCTATGCAGCCCGAGCCGATACGGACATCTCATTCCGCAAAGGCGACCGCATGGAGGTGCTCTCCGACACGGAACCCGACTGGTGGCGGGTGCTCCACCTCACCTCGCGCCTGGAGGGGCTCGTGCCCGTCAACTTTGTGGCAGAGGAGAGCTCCGTGGAGAGTGAAGAGTGAGTTGTTCCCAGCCAATTTTTTTTTTAACTTGGCAAACATTTCCTTTTTTCTTTTGTCGTGAATTAAACCAAAACCTGGCCGCCGTCAACTAAGATGGCCTCCGATTTTGTTATTAATCATCATTTTCTTTTCAGATTAAGAACCGTGTAAGAAAATTATGATTGAAAACAAAATCTTGGTTGTTCGTGTCCAAGTTTTATATAGCAAGGTTTTGGGTTATTTGTTTGATATATAATAGTCTGTAAAAGTAAGTTTATTTATTTGCTGAAGTTCTTATTCTTAGGGCCATTTATTTCATCGATATTCAAATGTAACATTGTCAAAATGCTAATCAACGCCATTTTGGCAATTTAGTGGTTCCACATTTTATAATTTTTATGGGTTTTGTGGAAAAAAAAAACAACTACAATAATATTACTATTTAGACTGAGACAAAGAGAATATTAATTTCAGAGATTCCGGTTATCCCTGTTGGAAACGGGAAGATTAATGCAACACTTGTACTCCAACGGCCCACGAAAATTATTAAAATTTTGGTTAATTGGCCCTTCTGCTAAAAAGGTTGAACATCACTGATTTAAAACATCAATTATTGTTCACTTATTTGTCTCGTTACACAGCAGTTGAGGATACCCACCACTTTCCCACCCGGTATAAGTAACTTATGGTTACTCCTTCAGGGTGCACGTCAAGGACTCCAATTTTTTGGTTCAACGAAGCTAAGGTTATAAATGATTCTAAACCCTCAAGTGTCCCTGCATAGCATTAGCTTAGAAGGAGGTTAGTAAAATGCCACAGCCCAGAATGGTTAGTACATACGTACGGTCGACAAAAGTGGCTCTAGTAAGTATGGTGGCTCTGCTTTACTCGTTTGTAGTCCGTAGATGAACATTGTGAGACGCAGAGAAATACTAACATACAACAGTAAAAGGGAGAAACAACAAGTAAGAGTACTTAGGACAAGCCGTTGCCAGGACACCAGGGCAGTCCCTCTGAAGCAGTGCCAGGTGGATTCTTGTTCCCGCCACCCTTCCCAGGAGACATTGCGCCAGTCGTCAGGATTATTCCTTAAGAAAAGTGTGATTGGCGAGGGGGTAAAAAAATATCCAGAGACCCTAGGGATATGGAGGGGTCTGGACGGCCGGGAGTGTGCCGCTGACTCGTGGAGACAGGAAGGCCGTCACCACCAAGCTTGCTCCATCGGGAAGTGCCGAGGGGATCCGGCTAGGGCCAGTCAGAAGTAGATGACTGCCTCGGGTTGCAGGGATGGGGTTAATTTTCCACTTCCTAAAAGGGGAGGTGGACAGTATATAATAAAAATGTTTTTGAGTTCTGCAAGGAGAAAAATGTTTGTACCTAAAAAACAAAAACACAGCGGCAATACTAATGAGTCACCCTTCCATTTCAGCTGGTTCTTCCCCCTGGTATCCCGCAAGGAGGCGGATAAACTGCTGCTGGGCGCCGAGAACCCCCGCGGCACCTTTCTGGTGCGCCCCGCTGAGCACAACCCCCACGGCTACTCGCTCTCCGTCAAGGACTGGGAAGACGGTCGAGGTTATCACGTCAAGCACTACAAGATCAAGCCTCTGGACAGCGGGGGGTTCTATATTGCCACTAATCAGACTTTCCCCAACCTGCCGGCCCTCGTGCTTTCTTATACCAGTGAGTACTAGATGGCGCTTATCTTATCATACCTTACTATTTGATTTAATCATTTGTTTGACAAAACAAAATATTGAAGAAAAAGAACAAACCTAACCCAACCTTTTATTTTGATTGTGTTCTGTTTATCTGGTTACCAATTTTATCATGTAGGGTAAAACTGGGTGTTTTCCAATTTTAAAACTGTCAATTCATGGTGGAATTCCATTTTAAAATGAATTTTTTGTTTAAAAAATCTTAAGGGAAGGTGCCCGTGATAGGGTGAAATCTGTCCGGTTTGAAATAAACAAGTGGAAGATAATTACAAAGGTTTTTTTAATAAAAAAATTCATATTAAAGCTGGGTTATTCTGTGACACTAACCTTACTCTGTGATAAATTAAACTTGTTTTATTGTGGAATTTCGATACGAACATGTTTATATCAGAGGAACATAATAATACATTCCACAATAAAACAAGTTAATAAAAAGGTAAGTTAGTATCACAGACTAACCCTACCCTACATATCGGGGACTTAGGATCACAGGGGCCTTTCTACAAAAAACATCAAGTGAGGAGTTCAACCAAGGCGTCATGGGTTCAATTCCTCGGCTGGCTAAGTCCTAAGGCATCACGACACAAGCAATAACTTCCACTTACTGTTTTAGTAGTTGGGGATTTTCAAATAATTGCCAGGTTATTCATAATCCGGGAATGTTTGTCTTTCTTTTACAAAAAAAAAAAGAGTTACCGCTGACAGTTAAACATTTGAATTATTATTTGCAGAAAATGCCCTGGGTCTGTGTCACGTCCTGGCCAGGCCGTGCCCCAAGCCCGAGCCCCAGATGTGGGACCTGGGCCCCGAGCTGAGGGACAAGTGGGAGATTCCCCGCAGTGAGGTGCAGCTGATTCGCAAACTGGGCCAAGGAAACTTTGGGGAAGTCTACTACGGCAAGTGGAGGAACAATATAGAGGTGGGTTCAACAGATTAATTGATTATACAAACTAATTCATATTAGGGTGTGATACCTGAGCTTAATTTAACTGCTAATTTTATAGGTACCAGATAAGAATCTGATCTTTCATCACTGGAATGTGTGCAATTTCTTGGTTACCAGTATGATTTTTATACAATACACATCACCAAATCATTAGAATATTCACCTTAATTTAACAAAAATCATAAGATAATTTTTTTTTGCCTTCTCTCAGGTTGCCGTAAAGACACTGCGTGAGGGCACCATGTCAACTCAAGCATTCCTACAAGAAGCAGCCATCATGAAGAAGTTCAGACACAAACGCCTGGTGGCTCTATATGCAGTCTGCTCTCAGCAGGAGCCCGTTTACATTGTCCAGGAGTACATGAGCAAGGGATCTCTGCTGGAATTCCTTAGGAACGGAGAGGGCAAATTCCTACAGTTTGAAGACTTGATATACATAGCAGCTCAAGTTGCTTCTGGAATGGAATACTTAGAATCTAAACTCTTAATACATCGAGATTTGGCTGCCCGAAACGTGTTGATCGGTGAGAACAATATCGCCAAAATATGCGACTTTGGTTTGGCCAGAGTTATAGAGGACAATGAATACTGTCCCAAGCAAGGGTCCAGGTTCCCCGTCAAGTGGACGGCCCCCGAGGCCATTGTCTATGGGAGATTCTCCATCAAGAGTGACGTCTGGTCATACGGTATATTGCTCATGGAACTGTTCACCTATGGACAGATCCCCTACCCAGGCATGCACGGCAGGGAGGTCATTGAACAAGTGGAGAGAGGACACAGAATGCCCAAGCCATCAGGTCACCACCTGCCCGATGACATCTACAGGCTGATGCTTCAGTGTTGGGACGCTATACCGGACAAGAGGCCAACCTTTGAATTCCTGAACCACTACTTCGAGAGCTTCACGGTCACTAGTGAAATCCCGTACCGGGAAGTCCAAGACTAAATTGTGATGAATCAAATCAATTTCGGTGCTTGTATTACTTTAGTTTGTGATCAAAAGTAATTTCCATGACAATTTTTACAAATTTAGAACAAAGTGACATTTGTGGGGTGAGTTAATGTGATGACATTGTTGTAAAACTTCTTTCAGTTTTACTTTAACAAGAATAACAACAACAAAACATTTCAATTATTATTGTGTTAATAGCAGATGTTTTAACTTTTAATGTGCCATTAAAGTAGATAACATTGTGTATTAAAAAACTTTAGCAATTCATGTACAAGTTTTTATCCAGCAAAACTGTATTGTACTTAATGTATAAGGAATGTTATTGCAAATTTTCATCAGTTTTAATTTTTAAGCACATCTTGTAATCATCACTTATTTATTGAAACTATTCTCTTTTCTGAAAATGTAATTATAGCATCTAATCCATGTGCGTACATTTATCTTTTACGAAAAAAAAAACTCAACGTCTCCACAGCTAATCTATCAAATTCATTCCATATCGAAAGACTGAAATGAAAGATGAAAATTTGCAAAGTTTTACTGGTTTACTTTTTTTTTCAGAGTACATGTTGACTTTACACATATTATTATCAATAATGACCACAGTGATATAAGGAAAAAATCATTAAAAATATGTATCACGCACATTCAAAAGATAAAAATTTGATTATTCGCTTTTTTTATGTTTCTTCCCAGCACAGGACATTTTAAATTTTTCATCAAAGGATTTTGCATTTCATTACCGACTTTCTCTTTGGATAATTTTCTGTATGAAATTCCTAGTTTAACTTCCAATAGAATTGAGACTAACAATAGTTTATGATGTTCCTATTATTATTCAATTCACCTTTGTATAAAGTTGTATATCTTTTAAGAATGGAGAAGTGTTGTATGTTCATAATTAATTATTATTGTAACTTTAAATACATTGTGTTATTATTTTAGAAAATTTATAAAATGAAACCAAAGACAATTTAGGTCAAGTTTATTACATTCCTGCCATGCATTTTTACTTATGAATATTAAGATGTTTGTATCCCCCACATAATAATTTATACATTTAGTTTTGGACATTGAACATTAAAGATAAATATAATATCATCTACAATAATAGTTAAGTAAAGCTGCTGTGTTCGTATGATCAAATGAAAACTTGTCTCAAATACACTTTCTTGTAGATATACATAACTTTGCTTTCATATTAAAAATTATACATTGTATTCCTAATATGACCCAATGAACCATAGAATTCTTAAACTGAGACTATGAATCCCCCAATGTCATAGATGTAGACTACAGTAGATGGGTCCGTCATCTAAAGAGTCTTCAACGATCACGTCCCGCAGACCTTTTAATACTGTCTCATCTATTGTATTCTGTACCAATGTCTGATGCCTAAGCAGTGTTGCAACATACATTGGACATACTAGCTCTATGAATAAATTGACTGATTTTCAGTTGATCTCTTTGTATGTATCATAATTATTATGTATTTAATTACTATGAATAATTTGGCCGGCTACATTGGACAGTTTGAAGCAGAGCAGGTGTGGCACGCTACTGATTCGTAGAGTAATAAGTTGTAACCAAGTGACTGCATTATAATTAGGAAATGTGGTATATCTTGACAAGCCAAGTATACGTAATATTTGACTAGGATTAAATTGTTAATAAAAGTCCCTGTAGTTTTGTGCATAAGGATAATTTTTCACGTGGTTTCTGTACAAAATCTTGTGCTTTTTAAGTTTAAGTGGATTGCTAGGGGTATTTTAATGTGATCGTAAAATTTATTAATAAAGTTTGTATTGCAATTATTGTTATATTGATACTATATTTCAACGTGTGTATTATTATTTCTTTAGGCTTCGGAAAAATTATGACTTTTTATTTATTCAAGATACCAGGGGTGTTAGTTGAAGTTTGCCGGTTTTACTCATAGATGTCGCTAGAGATATGTATACATTTCTATGATTTGGCATCTATGTCATATTTTTCTATGGACATTAACCTTCAAAAATACACAAGTTACATTCTGCCAAAATAATAGTGTCATAGTTGATTACCTCAGTGAATATGTCGAGTTTCGTTCCAAGTAAATCGCATTTGCGGCATTCGTTGCTTTTCTTATTTCATCAAAAGAAAAAAGCAGTTGAAGCTCATCGGTTGCTGGTAGAAACTTATGGTGAACATGCTCCAGTGATTAGAACATGTGAGACATGGTTTCGTCAATTTAAAAGTGGAGATTTCGATTTAACAGACAATGAACATCCTGGTGCAACGAAAAAGTTCGAAGACGAGGAATTGCAGGCGTTATTGGATGAAGACCCAATCCAATCACAACAACAATTGGCCCAAACACTTAATGTGACCCGAAGAGCAATTTGCCAACGTTTAAAAGCCATGGGAAAGATCCAAAAGTATGGAAAATGGGTACCACACCAAATGAACGAGAGACAAATCGAAAAAACTGCCAAACCGCCTCATACAGCTAAAGTAGTGAAGAACACTCTCAAAGTATTGAATTGGGAAATATTATCGCACCCGCCGTACTCTCCAGACCTTGCCCGTCCTACTATCACCTTTTCGCATCGATGGGACACTCACTCGCAGAGCAGCGCTTCGCCAATTTTGAAAAAGTCGAAAAATGGCTCGTCGAATGGTTTGCCTCGAAGAGAATTTTTTTTTTTTGGAATGGTATCCATGATTTGCCTCAAAGATGGGCAAAATGTATAGAATCCGATGGTCAATACTTTGAATAAAAAAATTTTGAGATTCCGTTCAAGCGTTTTCTTTATTGAAAAAACTGGCAAACTTCAACTAACACCCCTGGTAGTGTGATGTTTAGAATTACTGCGCACTGCTTTTTATGTACGCGAGTATAAGCAGAATTATTCATCGTCATTATTATTGGATGATTTTATAAATACATAACTGTTTAGTAATAAAATCACCTCGAGGGTGTTTACTTGGAATAATAATCGCTGTGCCATCATACTTCACTTACCATCAGTTTTAATGTACTGCACTCATTATTTCATCTAGTAATGGAGCAGAGTATTATCGAATTTTTTGTTTAAATAGTAACAACATGTAGTTTGTAAGTGTACATCTCTTCTGCCCTTCTATTAATTATAATGCAATCAATCCATTGCAAGAATATTCTGATTGAATTTCTCTTTATAATCAATATAATATACTGATGTGCCTTATTACAGTAGCTGTGTTAGTATTTGCAGATGCCGAGTCAAAAGTCTGCCATAATATTAATTAAAATACAGCTTTCTACAGTACATAACTCATTCTAAATCGACTTTTCTACATTGAGCAAATTAATGAACAGTATTTTCAGGAAAATTATATTTAAAGTATCTTTTCCCAGGTAAGCGGATTGATGTACATTTGCATATTTATCCAAATTACATTTGTATGTTCCATTCATGCTAAATTCCTCATAAAAAAGTCCCCATGTTTTGTGATGTATGTACATATGTATCATTTTACGCTTCAAGTAATGTAGACCGGAAAACGTTTTTCTTAGTTCAGGTAAATATTTTTGCAAAATTTACTACAGAATATTCCGTATTTCACTATCAATTTTGTGGTGTTCAGGGAGGCAGAAGGACTTTTGATTATTACAAAGTTGTTGAATGTCCCAGTAAATATTCTTACAAATAGAACATAACCTTATTTTTCCAGTTTACACGGTTATAGTTAAAACATTTTCGTTTTTACATTAATATTATCTTCCTGCTGTCTAAATTACGTGTTATCTTATATAAAATTGACTTTTATTTTGACTTGTGGAGAAAAATGCATGATTACATCTATTCAATTCAATCAAAGTATTGGTGTAAAATAATAATTGTGAATAGTGATGGTTGGCTACAGAATGCGAATGGTAAGCTAGGCTATGTTTAACAGACGGTTGGTAACTAAGTCTCTATAGGAATTTGGTAGAAGAAATCTGTGAGCTGAAACATTGAAAAGTATCATGTTTTCACTCGTTGTCTTGTATATACATAATATGAAAGTAGTTTTAAATAGGACCTTTCACGGTAAACCTCCTTTGATCCATTGTGATTTTGCATTTACTCAATTCATCCACCAGGAAAAATTATATTTATGCTTAAATTACTAGGACCAACTTTTGGCAATATAAAACCATAGTTTCAGCTAGCAACTGATTCGGAAATTGTATTTTTGTAATTTATAATACTACACCCTAGGATGTTTATAAAACTCTAACTCCTTCCTCGGTATGTCTAGATTTTGTCAAATATTTCCTCTTACTTTTTTTTTTTAATTTAAAGTAAATCAAATTTAATAATGTTATTATTAAGTTCTGCAATTATTTTTTTATTATTATTGTGACACCTGTTTCGGTGTTCAAAGCCATTTTCAAACTATGACTGAATGCCTAAACAGATAAAAAACTAAAATACTCGCAGAACTTAGTATGTAATAAACGTTATTAAATTTGATTTAATTTTTTTTTTTAAATTAATAGAGTTCTGCGAATTAAACACAATAACAATAAATAAACTCTTACTTAGTGTTATTTTTTAGTGGATTCTGAATCCACCTAATTTGGAGAGCTTATTTGGTTGAAAATACATATATAGCATAAACCATTGTAATGCCCTCAGATACGAAATAATAAATTATCTTATGTATGTAAATTAAAAAAATGATGATCAGAAAATACTAACAGCAAAATCATGTCAATTTAGGTGGATCTGAGTGGCAAATTTTTTTTTTGTTGTATTTGAGAAATCCTTGATGTTTTTTCATTAAAAATGCACATTTTGCAAACTTCAGCATGCTTTGTTTTTGCACTGTGTCTATTTGATATAACCCTTATTTAAATAATACATATCAAATACTTCTAATAAAATCAAAGTTCTTTTGCATTTATATTGTTATAAATATGTATGTACCTTTATACAGTACAAGGAGACTGACTTTCTTACTCAAGTCTCTCGGTGTTAACTAAATAAAAATAAATAACAAAATTACTAGAAAATTAAATGATTTTGATGATACAAACGATCAAACCCCTCTCATGAGATGGAATTTATCAAAGATAAACAACGAAATGTTTGAACTGGTCACATCTTCGGCCTAAAAGATCTTCTGAATTGCATTTTTTTCTTAGATTAAGGGTAATTATCAGTGTGCTAAAGAACTAAAAGTTTTTTTTTTTTTTACCTCTTTCGGTTACATTAATTAGCTTGCAGTTAGAGTTTGAATCGGGATTACTTCTGTGTTAACTAAATAATATTATTATTAGACATTACAATAGCAATTTCTTAAATATCAACAAAATGCACCTATTTTTAATTTCAAAACTATTATAATAGTAAGCAATGTAAATTATTTGTGTACGAGATCATTGGGATACGTTTTGTAGTGAATATAAATATTATATTTTCTGGTCTTAGAGTTAATATGTATTTGTCTACAGTGCTAAGTTTTGTGTGTATTATGTGTATTTGACATAAGCAATGTACTCAAAATTATATTGGAAAGAACATACAAAGGTATTTAATTTAATAATGGCAACAGGATTCAAAAATAATAAAACAAATTCAAAATCAATAAAAATTTATTTTCATAATAAATAATGTTTTTAAGCACTTTTATTTTGTAATCACAGCGAGAACGGGTGTGTAATTTTTCCTATACAGCTACCATAAAATATGATTTTGTACCTTTTTAACATAAAAAATAATATGATAGCTTGCTGTATTAAGATATTATAATATACACTTTTTTTGTAAATAAAGAAATTTTAAAATATAATTTTTCCTTTTACTTGTTAACATAATGGAGATGTGACAAGATGTTCTTGTAATTCCTGAAATCAATAAGATAATATATTGTAATTTTCACCGGAGTTCTTGAAAGGTCAACTTCCCAATAATCATTATTCTAAACATGCGCCTTCCTACGTTTCAGGCTAGCATTGCTCTACAGCAAGTATGTCAAACTCAGAGACTAAGGCCACTCTCTGACAGTCCGGTAGGGAATCGACATAAACCTCATGTGTAATACCGACAGGACACTGCGCCATACATTTCAATTGGCGCTAGCTCACGACTCGGGGGGCAAGCGGGAGCGGCGCGACGTACTTCCGTTATACCGCAAGCGGGACAACAATTCAGTAGCTTCCCGGTAAATACGCCCCCAGTAAATCTATGCACTGCGTTTCGATCGTTTACGCGTCATTCATCCTTTGAATTCAAACATGTAGCAGTATGAATTTTCGGCTAATAGTAGAGGTAGAGGAATAAGCACGCCTTTATAACTATAAATTGTCAGCATATTCAGTAAAGGGGTCAACGGTGAATGTTTGATGTGCAATAGGAAGACTTCTTATATATGGAGTAGCGGGCTGGACCAGTTCTTGGAATGTTTTTTTTTTGACATTCGGTACATTTGCCGGAATTTTACATCATCTTCGGACAGTTTCCTGGCAGCAACAAATAACCTACAATGAATATTACGTTCAATGTAGGGGTGGACCCAAAACCTCCTCCTTTTTTGTCTCATTCGAAGGAATAAATAGGATACCAGAGCCTCGTCTTCACTTGATTCACCCGACATTTTTCGATCTTGAGTTTGACAGATCTGATAACATTCAGCGGCAAACATAACAGAAATCTGCAATACCGACAATTTACAAATCACTGCGGACCCGTCAGAGTCGATGGAGGAAATATCGCGAAACATTTCCTGCATTTTTGCAGCACCCGGTTTATGTCGATTCGCTACCGGACCGTCAGAGAGTGGCCTTACGGGCCAAAATAACAATGTCTAATGGGCCATATAAAAGAAAAAGTTGGGTTATAAAAATATAGGTTTACATATTTCAAAAAATGTATAAAGGATAATGGTAAAATTAATATTTTCTGCTTGACGCTTGCCATCTCTTCTTTGTTACTATCGTTTCTACTTCCGGGTAGAGGTAAAATTTTTGAGACCCTTAAACCAGCGATTCCAGGATTTATTCAGCAATGGAAACTTAAACAGCCGCTTGGAAATGGCGGAACCCCAGTTAAAACCCAAAAATTTTATTAGTGATTTTTTTTAACACAAGTAGGGTACTGTAAAGGTAGTAAGTACCTTACAACCTTTTCAGTACCCCTTCCTCAATATGAAATAAAAACCATTCCTTTAATAGCGCCGGATATTTTTTAGAATTTGAAATTATTATTTAAAAATAATAAAAAATATGTATAGGGGGACAAAAGGTCCCCGGGAAATGGGGGAGGTATTCACAGTACCTTTTACTATGTCTTCCCCAATTGGGGTATGTTGCGAGGCTAAAGGAAGTGAGATATGATCCACAACATTCAGGAAGGCATGGAAGAAAGCACTGCAGATGAAAATTTATTAAGGCCAAGCCAATAAATTAACATTTTTATTATTCGGAAAGTCACCTTCCAAAGAATATTTAAAAAATTTGAAATTAGTAACGTTTGAAATACATATATATATAAAACATAGTTCCCGTGTGAAATTTTTTTCAAAAAGAAAACATTCCTGGGTCATGAATAATCTGACAATATTAAAGAACTTCTATTACTAGTGGCGGTTTTCTCTAAAGAGCGATTGTGCAGTGAATTCCCATTCAAAATATGATAACATAAGACTAACATGCATTATATACAGCACGCCATTAAAATTCCGTGTTTAAAATCCAAATGACCGAATACTACGGTCGAAGAGTAACGTGATATATCCATAGCTGTGCTGAATGGATTCAGCACACAAGGGCTCACAATCCCAAGCAAATACATTATAAAAATAAATGACAATCCCCCCGATGATGAAATTAAATAACCTAGGCCGAACCATGTTGAAGTTTATTCCCAGCGCTAACGAAATAATGTTTAGACACACAATTTCACAAATTAGACGAGTGTCACCGAGATGGCCCCCTATCGGTTACTTTGCCGGCTGCTGAACTTTGCACAATAAGGATGCAAGTTAAATGTTATTATTATAAATGTTAGTAGCAAATATTGTAGGAGGGAGGAAACACGGAGGCCAGCAAATCGTTCCACAGCCAGGCTGTTGAACTCAAGAACGAGTCGTAGAAACAACCCATTCTCATGTGACAAATGTTAGGCGCGTGTTTCTCGACTATGCACTGGTGCCGAAGGGATCGATGAAGCTAGTTCCTCAGAGCATCTTCCATTGGTACAAGGACAGTTGTGACTGACGCCTGTGCTCTAAAGATTGCAATCTGTTTGTTAAGATGAGGAATCTATCTAAGACTACTAAATTCAACAGTGACGTGTATATTTGATTAGATGTGTAGTTTTGTCAAAATACTACACTACCGCCTCTAGCGGCCCGGGCTATAGGGTTCCAGACTGTATTGTAATAGGCATTTTATTTTATTTGCAAACAATTTAGGCAGTGCGCGAGCAATGACATTTTAAATGTTAATACAATTCTAATAGCCTCTTTTAAAAAAATGTATATGCATGAGCAAAGAAGGAGTATGTAGGTCACCTAATATTTATTTTTTGAATTTTCGATTTCTTTAATTTATTAAGAATATATTTCACAGAAAATCTATTAATATGTATGGAAAAACCCAATTTCGCCAACTCGCGCCGCTCTGGACACTGGTGTAACAAGTTGCCATCTAAATGTATGGTAAATGTCAGGAGCTGCGCGTATTAATTATTTCTACAGTATTTGCTTAAAGTTACACTAAGCATATCAATGGAAGGCATGTTGGGAAGAATGCTTCCGTTGAAGGAGACCAGATTGTCATATTGATCCCTTTTGGATGTAATCAGACATGATTGGGTCTTCGAAACATTAAATTCGAGGAGGTCTGGGTCCTACCCAGGCATCATGAGTTCAATTCCTCAACTGGCTAAGTTCTCCACCACGACACAAGCAACATCTTCCATTTCTACAAGATTTAAAATTATTGTCAGGTTATTTGTGACCCGGGAACGTTTCTTAAAAAATATATAAATTAAAATATATCATCAGCCGCATTATTGTTGGTTGTCTCCATTATTATTCAATGACAGGTTTTTGAAATAGTCCTTTCCTAACAAAAAGAAATTAAATTTATGTTATAACAATTGACATTATTGATACAGCGATGACATTCACATCATCAAATACTATAATTTGGAATCTGTTTGAGATGTAAGGTGTCAAATACAGACTGTTTGAAATTCACATTGACAAAAAACTGATTTTTTTAAATTAAATCATTTTATATTTGCTTGGCAGGATTCAAACATTGTCTTGGAATTTTTATAGTGATAACAGAAGGCAAATCCCTACATGCACATTATTTTCAGAATATGTATACAGTGAAACTCGGTTTCCAGGAGACCAGGAAAACAAAACTTTGTGGGAAAACCTTTTATAAGGTGCAAAGTGGGGTAAAGTGCAATAATTTCGGAAGGTGATTCTACATGATAGTAAAATTAAAAAAAGATATATAACTTTTTTTTTTGGAAATTCCAACGTTTAGAGGTTATTTCCAGGTAAAAAAAGTATGGAAAAAAAAAATCTGTGGATAAATATTTTTGTACGAAAAAAAAAAACAATGGAATTTCGAAAAAGTTGTTCATCTTTTTTACTTTTACCATCATGTAGAATCACCTCCCGAAGTTACAAAAAATACGACTTTATTGATGTTGTTGTAGCTGAAAACAATTTCTATTTTTTTTTCAAATTTCAATTTTTTGTATGAAGATTTTTCAGTTAGGTGGGGTTAACCCCACCTAATTGAAAGTATCCTGAAAATCTTCATGCAGCATCAAAACAACATAAAAAAGTCGTATTTTTCAATCTTACCACTGCATTTCAGTATTTATAGGACTGAAAAAACAAAATTACATAAACATGAAAAGTTTTTATGTGGAAACTTTATAAGTGAGTTTGTATTTTTAATAAATCATTGAAACTAGATACCAATCTGCACAAGATTTCTAAATGTTGTGTTCAAGCTTGTCTTATAAAATAAGTTAAGTGTAACATCACACAATAAAAATATAACTACAAAAATTATCCTTAGTAAATAAATTTCAATACTTGCACATTTTCTAGTATAAATAAAATAAATCAACAGGTTTAGAGGGCAATATCTATGGCTCAATCTTAAATTTAAGAGTATGTTACAGTTCTTATTACGTCAAGTTAACCCTCAGCCTGCGGGAAGCGACTAAAGTCATTTCACACTTGCTTTTCACGCGGGAAGTGACTAAAGTCATTTCACACTTGCTTTTCACGCGGGAAGTGACTAAAGTCATTTCACACTTGCTTTTCACGCGGGAAGCGACTTAAGTCATTTAACACTTGCTTTTCACGCGGGAAGCGACTAAAGTCATTTCACACTTGCTTTTCACGCGGGAAGCGACTTAAGTCATTTAACAGTTGCTTTTCACGCGAGAAGTGACTAAAGTCATTTCTAGGTTTGAGTCCTCGCTGTTTTGCGTACAAGTATGTTACAGAGTAAAAATTCCACATTCATACCCCTAGCAACATCTCCAGAAATATCTTCAATTAATTTATTTGTTTATCGTATTATTTATTTATATTTAGTGCTGAAATAAAAATAATTTCAGCAAAGAACCTTATTTATTTATTAACGGACTAACGTCCAATTTACAACATAAGTAACACGAAATTAGAAGAATAATGTAAATTATAAGTATAGGATGGTATATGAATTAAGCAAAGACAAAATAAACATAAGAAAGTACAAATGACTAGGACTGAGTCATAACTGTTCTTTTGCAATATACCCATTCCTGACATATTTGTTTGCCGGTTTTACGTTATTTTCACCGTTCCCGGATATTAGGTACACCTACTGGACGTTTGCATGGGAGGGGGTGTTCATGGCGACTTTTTCATATAATAATTTTTGTACTGTTTAATGTACTTTAATAAAAACAAAAATTTTAATAAAAAATATGTTTTCGTAAAAAAAATGATAAACATACGATGGAAATAAAAATAAAAATAAATGTTTTTTCAAGGTGGAAGAAATTCTCGCATAACTGTAATAATTCATTTTTTCTATTCATTTTACAGTAAATAGTGTACCTAATGAAAGTTACATGATATATAAAATAAAAACATATGCAACAAACTTAAAACATAAATATTTTGTAAGAATCTTACTCAAAAATATTTTTGCCAAAAATTAAAAAACATAAATCACAACACTAAATTGTACTTAAAATAATATTTCCTAATTATCTAATACAGATAGTTCCTTTCAGCTAGCCAAGTTTTCAACATATTTATTAACTCATTGAAGAAGATAATATTAGTACATCCCAAATGAAACACAAATCCGAAAAAACATCCCAAAGGATGTGTTAATATTATCATCTTCAATGATTAAATATTTCAATGAGGTATATAAACTTCAATAAGTTAAAAAAAAAAAAAATATTGAATATTTATTAACTGTTTAGTTTTAATACATTTTTTTTTATTTTATTTCAGCTAGTAACATATTTAGACAACTAGGAATTATGTGATCTAAAGTTCTTTATCCATATTTGTTTGTATGCCTAGGTAATACATACTAATTAAAAAGACAACAAAAATATAATGAGACATTGTGTACATACTTCAAGTGTTCGAGTGTGTTACATAATATTATGTTGTGATTTATGATGGATGTATTGATCTAAATATAATATAATAATTTGGGTTTGGCCGTTGACGAATAAAATGTCCCAGACATGGGGATTACCATAAAATCATCACCGTTGGGTAGTCTGTGGCCTCGGATGATAAAATACGAAACTAAATGTCAAGAACTATGTTCCGGAATTCGGGATTTCCCCCATGCGGAGAACGATCGACAAAGGCCGAGCTTTCCGATTTGGTTGTTTCAGCATTTTTTGAATCCTTGTTTCCTCGATGACATTTTGAAATAAAGTATTCAAATATTGTGTTCACGCATAATACTTGTGATAGGTAATTTTTAGTGGCTTTATAATTTTTGCAACGAAAATAAAGTTTTTAATCAATAAGCTCTTACAAAATCTTTCTTTATTCAGAAACCATTCAACTAAAAAGTAACCATTGCACCGTTTCACTGCAGGATTATACAGAGAGGATAGACCGCCAAACAACTCTGCCTTGGCACACACTCCTCGCTTAATTCAGATTCATATATTGTCTTATACAGATTATTCTGATATTATGAATCTTGATGTGGTCCAACTTAAGTATTTGGTTCATTTGATCGTGCTATGTCTTCCTCAGGCGTCATCGACTTTTTCTACCATTCTCATCCATACAAACTCTTTTGTTGTCTTGACTCTTGACATGACCCGACTCAAGTAATTGGTTCACTTCATCGTGCCATGTCATCCTTGGACGTAACCGACTTCTTTTACCATTCACTTTCACGTTATAAACACTCCAATTAAATATAGGTGTAATGTCAGAAACTGAAAACGTGCTTTTTTCGGAATCAAAAGTAGTGCCCTAGAGGTGCTTTTATATAAAAACGGCGCTGAATAAATCATCCATTTATTATTATTATTATAGATTAATGACCGAAAACGGAAATGTTTATTTTCTCAAATCTTTCAAAAGATTCCCATAATTACTTTTAAACTGTCAATTCCTAGTATATCAATCAAAAATAATACCAATATAATATAATGTACCTATGTCTGATTTCAGAGTAAGGCAGCGGGCAGAACCGCGTTTCAACTTGGAACTTGCCTTATACAGCGATACCGATATGAATAGGTATCTTGTATCTGTCAATATCGTATACTTGAAATGATACTTGTATCGAATATATCAAAATCGGTCAATAACGCAAGTGTATGCAATATCGATATACAATATACCGATACTGAATATCAGGAATCACGTATTCAATGCCTATGTGGGATTTTTGGCATTATATACATTACACATAGGTTTATGTACATGTGTTCAGATGTATTTATAATTGAATGTTTAAAAAAATAAAAAAAAATATCGCTTACATACTCCGAACGCCTGGATCGATTAGAACGCTAATATCTATGGAGCCAGTATCGATATATCCGATGTATGGCGGTATTATAATATGTACGTATACCTGTTATGAATATATTAGGTTCAGGCCTACAAATAACAAGTCAAGTCAAGACCTGGTTAAGAAACATAACAATTATAATATTTCTTTACCTGCTTAACCTTTGGAATGCCATGCTCCCGCGGCCTGATATTTCCAAAGTGTGCAAAGGGTTAAATTTTACACGCGGCCCGCCGTTGCTCCGGCTGAGTCTATTTTCATAATGACTTGTTTTTTCCAAAATGTTTTTATAAATTGTACCATCTTACCAGATAATGTGTTTAGATATTCATAAAAAATTTATATATCTATTATAAGTAGTTTCCTCAGAATAGCTACTTATATTCTAAATATATATGAAAGGAAAGTATGTTTTCATGTTGCCCAACGGATACAACTTTTGCGTATCCGATGGTTAATCTCGGCGCACTAGAAGATGACAAATAAAAACCATTTGAGCTTACACCATAAAAGATTAGATAATTATGATAATTGAAGAAGAATTATTTGACACACAAAATAAAAATCAATTAAAAATATTAATTTTACTTACTTAATTAAGTCTTACGAGTAATTTACTATTATCACATTAAATGCATAAAATTCATTGGATACTAATATAATATCATGTTATATTTTCAGTAATTGTTACTGAACTAGTTTTCTATATACAATTTTCACATTGAAATAAATATCTTGTTTAACATAATAAATTTTGGTAAAAGGTTTTATAATTAATTTATTGTGTCTTGAAACCTTTTATTGTTATGATCAATTACTGATCATAACAATAAAATTCGTGACAATTTCACAAATTACATAATAATAATAATGGAAACATTTAAAACATAATATATTTTTAAATGCAGATATTGCATTTACATGTAAATTTGTGTTGGGATAAAAACATTATATTATTTAAGTCATAAAATTTTGAAAGAATTGAAGTCATAAAAAATTTATAATAATTATATTCAGGAAACATTTAATTTAAAAAAAAAATCATATTGCAGTCATAAAATTAAACTACGGCTGAGAAATGTTTAACCTGTGTTCTGCTCCAGAATCGATAGCTACAAATTGAAGTGAGAATATTTATAAAAGAAAAGTTTGGATACTTCTTGCTGAATACATTTAGATAGATTCCTAAAAGAACTATTACACCGGACCATAAATACCTGGAAATAAAAGAATATTTAGTCTATGGCAATTTTAGAAAGTTTTCACTTTTAAATGGGATAAAATTATCTTGAATAAGGGAAAAGGGACATAAATTAAAAAAGGTTCATTAGTATTGTGTGTTGCAAAAAAATAAAGAAATGCATACACTTATGGAGGGTATTTGATAGTCTCCTGTCTCCAGAGAGTCATCAAGGGGACATGAATAATGAGTTCATAATCCGTTCTTCAGTAATCCAGGGCCATCAGGTTTTATACAGTGTTTTTATATTTAAGAGATTCTACTGAACATTGAAGATGCGGTGAATAGGTTAAGACTTACTGGAAGACAAAGGGCTTATTGAACAGCAAGAAGGAGAAGAAGATGGTGACACCCTTGCGGGTGGTGGTGACCGTGGCGGCGATGGGGGCTCCACACGTCCTCACGAGGCACAGCACGGCCTGGATGCCCATGTAGCCCACCAAACTAAACATGAGGCCATAGCCATACGTCGGAATGGGGTGCTAAATATGATAATAACGACTATTAATAAACTATCATTAATAAAATTAATAAGCAATAGATTTTCGCAATAAGCAATGGATTGACATAATGAATTAAATGAAAAGACACTTTGTTTGAATCCACTTTTATTTTTGCATAGTCGAATCGAAACTAGTCGACTATACATTTATGTTTCTGAAGCGTATACTTTGTATCTTGATGAGGGAAGCTTCGCTTCAGAAACATGTTGATATTTATGTATTAACCGTTAGAGTGCGGCCCAGTGCCATCGTGCTGTAAGCTTTAGTTATGTAAATTGCGACACAGAGCTATAGCGCTTCAATTTTCAGTGTGCTTTTTGACGTCCTAGGGAGAGCACGTGTACAATTTTAGCGTGGTATATTGCGGTTGGCGCGTATCTTGATAACTGTATTTATTGTTTATCCTGTTAAAATAAATACACCCTAAAGTGAATCGATATTTTTCACCCTGTCGGAAGTTAGTTCTATTGCGGATGATCGTAATGTATCAAATGACAGCGGCACTACGAACGACGAGACCTTTGTTCCCATAAATGAATATGTGCAGCAAAGCAAATGAGATAAGGCGATCCAATCTCACATGCGCTCGCTGTAAAAAGGGACTACATGGACCACGGGAAAACACAATTGTGAAGTGAAATAATCTTACATTTTTTGTATTTTTTAATATTTTTTGTAGTTCTAAATGTGTAATTTTTTTTTTTAATTTTAATTTTAATATTCGTAAAATTTCATTCTTTACTTGTATAATTTAAAAAAAAAATCATTAAAATTGATTGATATTTGTCCAAGTTATTGCATTTTATTGAATACCATACTTTTTTTTATTTAAAAACACAGAATATCTGTAGCAATTTATATACATACTTGCAAAATAAGCACAGCACTAAAACCATTAAACAGTGGTCTACACAAAGTATTTCTTATTAATTTTATTAATAATGACACTACAAAGTAATTATACATTTATTGAAGAAATTATTATTTATTTCTAATGAGAATTAATGGGGAATTAGTTTACTTTCTGAATTCTAATAGGCAATACATATATTCATTTAGATTACATGAAACAAATACTTTGATTAAAGTTGCTAAATTTATTTTCACTGCTGACCGGTTTCGAAAGAACCATGATCAGATCGGGATGAAAGTTATGCTTTCGTATATTGTATACCACTATAATTGTGTAATTGGTCAATGTGTAATGTTTACCAGTATAACATTCGTCCCGACGAATGAAGAGTTCTTTCGAAACCAGTCAACAGTGGAAATAAATAGAATGGTTCACAAACAGTTTTTTTTTTCATTTGATATTAGAATTATGGTAAACCACAATGTATGTAATTGCTTTTTATGAACATGTTATATTAATTAGTTCATTCCTGATTGTGAAGGTAACCGTTAATGTAATCGTACAGAAGTCAATGAGTATGAAAAATTACTAAATTACATGATTTATAATCAATAGAATGAAGTAGTAGCCGAAATGGTCTGAAAGATTTATTTTCATTTGCTACAAAGTCAATGTCTCCCTCAATTTTTGTGGGACACATACTTTTTGTTTTGCATATCCGCTATGGGGGATGCCTATCACTAGTGCATATATCTTACCTCATAACAAAATTCAAATCCTTTTACGAGGTTTCCGGTTAAAGTCATAATAGCAAATAAGTAGACAAATCCAATTGAATACGAGTATAGGACTACTTCGGAATTGGGAGCATTATATTTCTTCATGACCTTTTCTTGAATATTTCCAATCAATGCATCACAGAGCAGAGCCATACTGATCATAAATACACCAAGGCTATCGAAAATGGGAGACATCTTTGAGTCAGCTGAAAAAAACCCACATTCATTTTTAAAAATTACGAATAATAATATGGAGTACTGCATAATAAAATCAATAAAATATTGAACATAATGTAATATTATAAGATAGTTGCCTAAAATGAAGAAAGTGAGTCCGACACACATGAAAATAGCTGCCAAGTAGTCGAGGACTCCATATCTCTTGCCTTGAATCAAAACACTTCCAATAAGTACCGGCACCAGTTTGCAGCATTTGAATATGACTTGTGTGGGATAGTTAAGGTAACCCAGGGAGGCGTTGGAGAACCCCATCGTTCCTAGGGTCAGCACTGCTAGGATGAAGTAGCTCTTAAGCGGTATTCTAAAAATTATGCAAAGCAACTTTATATTTAGTTCCCAACATTTGCGGAAATTGATTCTGAGATACAGATTATGGTTTTACGTGTTGTCATGTTAACAATTATATTATATAGAACATTGAAGTAAAAAGTGTGAAATATAAGTGAACAGTAAAAAATATTTAAGTATGCAAGGATTTAGTTTGGGTAATGTGAGTCACACGCAACCACCTAACTGAGCATATTGGTGTGTTCCACCCCAGTCCACCTAGGAAAGATAGGTAGATTAAACCTGGGTATAGCTAAATAGTAACAGAACTTTTATTGTCACTAACAGCATTTTTTGTAGTGTGACAAAAATTTGTGTAAATAGAAAAAAAATCATGATTAAAATAACAAATACCTTCGAGTGCTTATATTCCTCAATTTTGTTTCAATCAAACCGAAAATTGTGTAAAAGAAAAATTGTACAAGAGTAAGATACCATCCAAAAGGTTTAAAACCTTCAAGTGTAAAAATCAGTTCTTGTAAATATCCGTAGATGAGATAAAAAATAAAAACAGCTACGCAACATATAAAAAATTGTACCGAACTGCTGAAAAACGTTAAGTCGAGACATAGTAGTTTTAACTGATTTTTTTCGCGTTCTTCATTGAAATTTTCAGATCCAACTTCGATTGAAACCATTATTGTTATTTTCCTACACTTTAGCAAATTTAATCCAATACTATATGGATATCATTTGTAGTTATTGCTGCAAGTCTTTGCTGATTATTATTATAATCAACTAAAAACGCTTCCACTATGAAAACAAAAACTGACACATCATTATATATTATCAATATTTAAACATCTGACACATTAAAAGCAAGGATGAAAACGTCAAAGCAAAGATAAAAGAAAACACAGTAGACATAGACTATAAATTAGCGCAGTACCGGAAGTACAATCAATAATCAAATCAGCTGTAACAAATACCGTAGAAATATTAATACGCGCAGCTCGATTTCTATAATTTATTAAGAATATGTTTCACATAAAATCTATTAAAATGTATAAAAAAAAACAATTCGTACAACTCGGGATGCTAGAGGGCGCTAGTGTAGCATGTTGCCATCAAGTGTCAGGAGCTGGAGGTATTGTTATAAATGATATTAATCGGTAATAATCATTCAATAGTGTGGTACCCATACTATCTCATTCATATAAAAAATATTGAACGCGTGCAGCGCAAATTTTTACGTTTTATTAACTTCAAACTACACATATAAACTATACATTCTTGCAAAATACACTCAAAATACATACTCTAGAAAACAGAAGAGAAATAACAGACTTAACTTTTTTATTTAAAATTATTTATTGCGTATTAGATTGTTGTGAACTCCTGCAACTAATCAACTTCAAAGTACCTCATCGACAAACTCGGCAAAATATGTTATTCTGTAACAATAATTCTGGGACTAACTACCAAATGCATCCACCCATTTCTCGTATACATATACTTGGAAATAAATTCACCTCTGCTATAGATATATTTAATATAAGTTTACCCATGTTTAAAAGATACCTGAACGATATTTTTATATTGCAACAAATATAAGAGCATCGCATAAGAGCTATTGTTTAATATATTTTTTTATATATTATCTTTGTACTTATCTACAATCCAAAAACTTGTTCCTTTTTTTTCTTTCTATGTATCATATACTATATTATGTATTATGCAATTTAATACATTATTACATCATCCGAAATATAAAAACATAATGATTTTTTTTCACAATGTCATGCACTCATATTAATAATAATAATTCGATTATTTTTATAGCGCCGTTTTTGTGAAAAATCACCTCAAGGGCGCTGTACAAATATTACTTCCTATTCTTATATTACGTCTATTCTACGATTTTTTTATTTTACATTTGTTTTCTCTTTTTGGACAGGCTATCATTACACATTAAAATAACACATTATTTATAGACCATATAAAGATATGCAGTTAAATTATCAAAACTAAATTTAATGTTCAATTTAAAAAAAAAGAAGCTAACTGTATTTATTCCTTACGATATATCGCAAGACGCTAAAACAAATGATTATATTATGCACTTGTGTATAATGTATCATGTAGATCAGGCTATTACTATTTTTATTAAAAAAAGTAGTATCTACAAATACATTATTATACATACATATATATTATAAACATGTTACACTTATATACCAACTATGCATCATGTTATTTTAATTTTTTTTTCTTCTTTCTGTACACATAATCATTTTAACGTTAAAATATGTAAAAGCCCTTTGGGGCGTTAATAAATAAATAAATAATATTTTTATTATGATTTTTTTCTTTCGAACAGCCTACACACAGTTGTGTGAATAAGGAACTCCACTCCATTTTTTTAAATCAATAATGACATTCAAACCTAAATACCGGTATATTTCGTTTTTTTCTAAAGTTAGTTTTCATAGTTAAAATAATTTTCAAATCCTCAATTTTTCAAAGCCCGCCAAAACGCTTCAAATCTATGGCCGGTCGGTCTTTATCAGTTTTGAGGTTAAAATTTCAAATTTCAAAACAAGGATGTGCTTTACCGTACATAATTGTATATTCTATTCATGGTAAACCATAACTAAACTTTATTAATAAAATTATGTACATTTTAAGAACTTTAACTCAAATAATAATAATAGCATTAAGCTTGTAACATTAACTATTGTCATAATATCCGTATTGATAATTAGTTTGGTCATGAATAATAGTTGTTTATATCGAGCTTGAAGTCACACAAATTAAGTTAAAATTTAGCCAAAACTAAAAAAAATACATATTAAAAATACAAAACAAAATCGAAAAATATTTTTTTCATACTACTCCAAAAACAGAATGCGCACGTGACGTCATATGGTCCAAATGCAATGGTACCAACATAACACGGTGTTTTGATAAGATAATTTATTTATTTTTACTTTGAAATAACGATTTATAAATTTTACGTATAATAAAAGTTATGTATTCAGAATCGGCGTTTGCTATATTTTTCACTGGAGTTACTTATTATGCAATGATATATTAATTTATATTGCTTGTAGTCGAGTCTTTTCTTTAACCCTTTAGGTGCCACCGAACGATATATCGTTCCGATACATTATTGTACTTGAGT
This sequence comes from Halesus radiatus, assembly GCA_022606495.2. NCBI lineage: Eukaryota > Metazoa > Arthropoda > Insecta > Trichoptera > Limnephilidae > Halesus > Halesus radiatus. Next base: position 148,356 of record JAHDVE020012203.1, on the reverse strand, counting down.
GCCACAGAACGATACATAGCTCGAGCCATAAAATTCGTCATGCGTTACCCACGGTTCTAAAATTACGTCACGTTATTGAAAACATGTGTCTAAAAATAAAATTAACGAAAATAAAAAAATATATATTCATGGAAAAATTATCGACACTTCCCCTTTAAAAAAATACACGTGGCACCTAAAGGGTTAACTTAATGGGTCCCAGCCAGTAATAGATAATTATTGAGATACTTACCTACACATATTTTTTTAGAAACGCAAATCATCGAGGCTTCTGACTCACATAATAATTGGAATAATAAGGTTTCATCAGATTCGGCAATGTTTAAACTCTAAAGTAGTAACTAGAACCCAATAGTGTAAGACATTGTTGTATCAGATGGAACCTTGTACCAAGGGCACGTAACTTTTTGCCTCATCAGTTTTTATATTACAATATGCATTGTCATTATAATGTCTAATATTCTTTAAAAGGTAGACCTTTATCTAAGAAATGAGTTAAAAAATATACTTAGTATTCACCACTTTATAAATATACATTGATATCTACATGTTTCGAAAGCGATGCTTTCATCATCTGGAATATATGAATACTTTATCTAAGAATTAATTTTAAAATATTTTACAATTTACATGATCTAACAAAATTCATTATTCTTGATATGGTATTGAACTTAGTTGAAGCTCTTCTGATGGGTTAGAGGTCATCAATATTGTCACTATCTGTTCTTAATATTTAATGCACTTCCTTAGAATGAGTTCTACATTTTCAATTTCTGCACACACCAAGCACATTGGAGAATCAGAAAGGCCTATCAAACACAATGTCCTTCCCATGTAAAAAAAGTAATTTAAAATCGAAGCCTAATAAAATGCTAAAATATTTTTAATCGGTAATCGAAATATTTAAAAATCATTCCAATTCCAATCGATTTAATTTTTTTAAAGTTTTCAATTTTATTGGGCACTGACAAAGGGTGATACAAATAAATAATAATCACACCCTATCGATGTCAATACCATTATGGCAGTATGATCTCAAAAATATTGGTCGGTACGTCATTGTTTAAGGAAATTGTTCCCGAAACTAACTAACTACCAAACCATCACCCCATTTCTCCACAGGGGTAGGCAGAGAGGACGGACCACCGAATAGAGGACGGACCACCATAAATTCCTTGCTTCATTTACATTCATACATCATCTCATATATATTCTGACTCTTGCATGGTCTGACTCAAGTAATTTAATTCATTTCGTGTTTATTGGCAAATAAGTTGTCAGACGGCACGATCAAGTGAACCAAAAATTTGGAATACTTGATCGTGCCATGTTTTCTTCGGGCTTTCCTGGCTTCTTCTTCTATTCTCCTTATACTCCTTTCTTCGTTCAACAACTCTGCATGCCCAAACTATCTTAGAGCCCGCTTCTTAATCTTACTCTAGCTAATGCTAATATCGGCCTTGCATTATTTGCGTGATATATCCTTTTGTAATACCTATAAGAAATGACAAAATTCACAGACATACTTAGTTTCTAAAATGTGCATTTCAGGTAATAATAATTCCCAGACTAGACCGCCCATAAAATAAATTAGCACAAAGGCTAGCCGAGCCTATTGTTGGTCAAGCCGGAAACGATTGTAATGAACTACATCGTAAAATAGACCAACCTTAATTACTATATTAGAAAGTCGGCAATTCCTTTGAGATTTTATGGGACAGCAATAAAAACCTCAAAGGAAATGAGCCGCCCTGCGAAGCGGCCTGCAAAACAATACGGGTAATAAAAAGATCCCTACAGGTAGACAGGCAACAGGGGCTCTCTGACGAGAGGACAGTCGGGTTCAGTCTTCCGCCTAGGAAGGAAAGTTGGCTTGAAACTTCCGGCCAGGAAGGTTCTTATTCTCGCTCCTCGGAGAGGCCGCCCAGGTCCTCTGACGACGAGTAAGTTTTACGCTTCCATCCGAGAAGGAAGTCCGATCTCCGCTCTTCGCAGATCTACGGCAGAGTCGCCCAGGCTCTGTACCGCGAGTGAGTGTTACGCTTCAGTCCCAGAAGGAAGTAAGATCTCCACAGTTCGGAGATCTAATTGCAGAAGTCGCCCAGGCTCTGCACCGCGAGTGAACCCCCGCTTCTGCCCAGGAAGTTACTGATCTTCGCCCCTCGGAGATCGAACCCCGGAGACCGCCCAGGCCTCTGATTATCGCTGCGTTTGTACCTACTCCCGATCCGGAGGTACTTGGACACCTAGTGCGAACGCGAGGACTCTGCATACAAAGCAGCCACTGGACCCTGGACAGCCATCAGTAAAGGGAAGTGCCTCTGACTCTCATGATAATTCTTCCACCCTGTCAGCCAAGTGAATCTCTAACTTTAAGAAACAACTTTTTCATACAAATAAGCCAGTGAACCTCTAATTTTAGGAATACAACCTTTTATGTAGATTTAACGAAGTAATTAGTTAATTTTAAGTACAAAGACTTTACAAGTAGATTTAAGTACTTGCCTATCTAGTTTTATTGAATTTTTGTGTCTAATTAACATTAACTCTAGTTTAAGACTAACCCCACGACTATCAAAGTAATGACTTGTTGTAACTACCTAAGATTGCTTTTCAGTTCCTAACCTTTTTGCGTTATTCCTAGAATTATACCCATTGCACAAACCACCGTCTTATCATGCGAATCTCAACGTTTCCTGTAACTAGTTTTTAAATTATCGCTACCGTGTATTTGGGAAACCTATAAACATTTATTTAGCTTGTGGAACTTATGCAAGTGGAAAGTAGTATCTTATTCAAAAAAACTAATTTGTATTTTTGATATAAAATACTAAAAATATTTTGGTTAATATTAAAATTATAGGGGTTCAGATACGACAAAGATTTTGAGAGGAAACAAAACAAACACAAGACGTAATGATAATGGAAACCGTTCAAGCACTCCCACTAGTAATTTCTCTTAAAATAATAAGTTTTAGAACCTACATTCGGTTAAGAGTAAATTTGATTAAGAGATAAGAACTATTTTGTCTATTGAAAACACAGTTGGCAGCATTGATTCCGCTTCTCCGCCATTATCGTTTTGTTCGCCGTCTGGTTTGGATGTGGGGTAGCTCGTGAATGATCGGACTTTAGAAATACAACAATCTTCTCTCGCTTTCCGAGAGGTTGGGACAGTATTATAGTTTTCTTAAAGTTTGTTTAGTACGCTTAACAAGTTACCTGAATTTATTATCATTTTTATTGGATTTTAAATATTCTTTCTTTGTCACAGGTCGGAAGCCATTGGTGTTTTAACTTGTCGCTAGTCCGCTCGCACGATGCAGTACAACGGCGTACCGAACCACCAACAACAGATGTATGATTCAGACTTTTTACTAATATTATTGATAGTATAATTGTGATTAAAACCCTATCTTTTTGACCCAGATAAGAATGCCTTTAAAATGGCAGCCATCTTGTTGATATATTACATTCGAATCTTATTTATGATGACGTGTCTAGGGAATGTATTAAGGTTTTTCACAGGCTGCGCCCAGGAGCGCAAGTTAAAAATATGGTTTTTCCGGAAAAAAAAATCCTTCAATTCGTCGCTCAAACCGAATGTAAAAATGGTCGACAGGTCGCGAGGTGTCAACCATCTTGACATTTGCCGTGGTTTTTTTTTTCAACCCTTGCATGGAAGAACTTTTTGCGAAACGGGGATAGTGGTTTATTTATGTTTTCCATTTAAAATGTTTCTACCTCTACCCAAAGTTTTCTCAATCGACATCTAGATTAACTGTAAAATTCTTAAAAGCTATACATTTTCGAAATTTTTCTTTAGACAAAAAGTGTTCCCCTATTTAAAAAATCAAAATGGTATTTACGAACTGTGGTGGACTATGTAATAATCATTTTATATCGACAATATAGCAGATCTTATTAGGCAGTTGAATTTTGAAAACTTAATTTGTAAAATATATCATTTCTACATTTGCTCCACATTGTTTGCATAAGTATGTTGCATAAACATAATTTATTTTAATGGGTATTCAAAAAGAGGAGGGTGATATTTAAAAATACAATTAGGCTTTTTATCATTTGCAAAATAAAAATGTTTTTATGTATCATTGCATTGTTTTTCCCAAGGCAGCTGTTGAAACAACACCAAGGCACTGTTGATAAATGTTTTCCATTTCACCGCGGATAACGCGGCATTGACCTGTTTTTACAACAGAGCAGCTAGGGGAGGCTTCAATACTTTGACCTTCACAAATATGTTTTTATTTTACATTCTTTCTACTAAAAATACTCCTTATTGGGTGGTATTTTTTTTCTTCCTAAAATTTTATTAATATTGTGTATAAATAAGACTGTTGTGTGGTATAATGAATTGTTCTACAATGAGAGTTTTGTTTCAGGCCTCGCCCCGACCGTGGTGAACAATACGGTAAGCATAGTTGGGGAGGACCGCCTCAAGGCAACGATGAATTTGGTGGTCCTAAGAATCATTTCGGGGGACCGAGGAACAACTTCGGCGGACCCAAGATGGGCGGTCCCAAAAACAACTTTGGTGGACCCAAACCCAACTTTGGAGGACCCAAGAACAACTACATGCCACCCAACAACGGCTTTGGGGGTCCCAAGATGGGCATGGATGGAAACAAGATGCCCATGATGAAGACAGGCTACATGCCCAAACCCTTCATCCCGAGGAACGAGTACACCGGTGCCAAGCTGCAGAGTATGAAAGCCAAGAACCCCGGCGAGAGTCTTCAGAAGCCCAACTGGGATGTGTTGGTGCAGACACTTCAGCCCTTCCGTAAGGACTTCTACAAGCCCCATGCCAAAGTTCAGGCCCGTACGGAAGATGATGTGAGGAGCTTCAGGGAGCTCAAAGAAATCACTGTGAGCGGCAATAGCGTGCCCCGACCCAACCAGGAGTTCGACGAAGGCAACTTCCCCGAACATGTTCTGGCTGAAATTCGTAAGCAGGGATTCTCAGAGCCTACCAGCATCCAGGCTCAGGGCTGGCCCATCGCCCTCTCTGGCCGAGACATGGTCGGTATTGCTCAGACCGGCTCAGGAAAGACCCTGGCCTACATGCTGCCCGCTGCCGTGCACATCAATCACCAGGAAAAGCTCTCCCGAGGTGACGGACCCATCGTGCTCATCCTCGCTCCCACGCGAGAGTTGGCCCAGCAGATCCAAACCGTGGCCCGGGACTATGGTGCAACAAGCTGTATCCGTAATACCTGCATCTTCGGAGGAAGTCCAAAGGGCCCTCAGGCCAGGGACTTGGAAAGGGGTGTAGAGATTGTGATTGCCACTCCCGGCCGTCTCATCGATTTCTTGGAGAAGGGAACAACCAACCTGAAGCGTTGCACTTACCTGGTTCTGGATGAGGCTGACCGCATGTTGGACATGGGATTTGAGCCCCAGATTCGCAAGATCATCGAACAAATTCGGCCTGACAGGCAAGTACTCATGTGGTCCGCCACCTGGCCCAAGGAAGTTCAGGCCCTGGCCGAGGACTTCCTCACCGACTATATCCAAGTCAACATTGGCTCCCTGAATTTGGCTGCTAACAACAACATCCGCCAGATTGTGGAAGTCTGCCAAGATCATGAGAAGGAATCCAAGCTCTCTGCCTTGCTGAGGGATATTGCTTCCGAACGAGATAACAAGGTCATCATTTTCGTTGAAACAAAGAAAAAGGTAACTTTTAACCCTCTACATTTATTTAAACTTTTTTATTTCTGAGAAAACGCATACATCGTAATTTCAAAATCAGAATTTTGGAGGAGTGTTTTAAAGAGACGGAAGCTTTGTGCAGATCGAGTTTTTGATTGTTTTGCACCAAATTTGGAACCTTCATTGTCAACCCCTCAAATTTGGTACAAAACGATTAAAAGCTCAACTTACACCAAGCTGCTGTCTGCACTCTAGTATAAAGTTTGAAGTCTCTCCGATTTTGAGGTTGCGATACTTTACATAGGAGGTGTCGAAATAATAAAATGATTACATTTAAATACAGAGAATTCACTTTGTCTTAAAAGTATTTCTCACAGAATTTACATACTTCTATATTATTACATAACAGCGTAAAGGTGGGCTTGTTGCCAGGTGGCAATTTCTTTCAACCAACTAATCTCCACATTTGTGGCCAAGTGGGAATGAAATAATAATTAGTTTCTGCATGGTAAAAGTTGCAAATCTAAATAAGAACTGTGATTAAGGTTAACAAAGTGTTCACTATAATGTATTTTCTTTTTTAAGGTGGACGACATAACCAAGAACATCAGGCGAGACGGATACCAGGCCATCTGTATTCACGGAGACAAGTCCCAGCCGGAGAGGGACTTTGTGCTCTCGGAGTTCCGCACCGGGAAGTCCTCTATCTTGGTGGCTACCGACGTGGCTGCCAGGGGTCTCGACGTAGAAGATGTCAAATACGTCGTGAATTATGACTATCCCAATTCGTCTGAGGATTACATTCACCGAATTGGTAAGTTATCCAATTTCAGAATGTGACGTTTTGTGAGCTGTAGTACCCTATCTGTATTTGATTTTCTACTTCAGAGTAACAACATTTCATAGTATTTGAAGCAACTGGATCAATATAAAAAGTTGATTTTAATCAGTGATACTGGATGAGTTTTCTATTGAATGAAATAAATCTTGAACCATAAGTATGAATTTCAACACCGTATCAATATTAGTCCATTTTCATTAATATTACGTATGTATAGTTTGTTCGGGGATTATAGGTAGTTTCATCTTCAATTAAGGTAAAATCACATCATTTTTAAAACCATTGTACAAAATAACTCTTAAAATCATTTAATTCTATAGATTATTTATTTAAAATTAGATGAACCTATAATAATGCTTATATAAACATATCCAAATGTGCAAGGAACTTATTATGAAAACATCACATTGTGAACATGATTCACATAATTTTCACTATTTTTACATTATCTAAAAGTGAAATCATTAAAGGTCCAGTATAAGACAGCGTATTCACCGCCGTTATGTATTTAAGGCGACAAACTCAAAACCACGGACCACCGCGAGCTGGCTGCAGGGTCGCCACTTGCTTGGGGGGAAATGGGGATAATGTATACCACGCCGGATTGGAAAAAAGAGGCAGCATATTGATGAATATGAAACAAAAAATATTTTTTGTTTCTTCACTGTAAAAAATAAATAAATAGAGGCTTGACAGACTTAACTTTACAGTCGGACAAAGAAGGAACAAGAGAATGTACAAACTTTTTTAATTCCGCATATTGCAAAGTAAATGTAAGTCGATCTATTGATATAGGATAGGGTAACTGATGAGATGAGAATATGCGGATATTAAATAAGTAACATATTATCTGTTTTTTTAACATGTATATAATATATTGATAATTGACAGTACCCATACGTAGTGCCCTTACCTTTTACAAAAGTTTTTTTTATTACTATTTACGTATTTATTTCTTCACAGCATAATCCTTTATTCTTGCTTCTGAAATGTTGTAGGATTGGGTAACGCCGACCACTTGCTTGGAGATACTTATAAGTACAGTTTTTCGGTATGGGAATTATTTCTGTGGTTTTTGAGTCAAGGAATCCGATTTTTGATCGTCCACTTGGGGATTCAAGAGGGTTGAAATGAATTAGACGCCTTTTTTATATGGCTGTTCTATCAATGGTTTTGGTTTTTATTAATGGTTAAGGAATCCGATTATTACATTTGACCTATGAACAAAGATGGCGGATTTGAATTAGATCCAGTTTATTAAACGGGAATAAGAATTTAGAAATAACCTCCACTCTTGCATACCAAACAATATTAAAAATAAAACATATGTCGATAACAATGATTTACAACCCAGTCCGGATGCACACAACAAGCTAAAATACAATTCACTAGTAGTCCAGTCAATGAAGGTAATAAATGGATCTAAACGGGAAGAAATTAGAGAAAGCTGAATTTTGCAGGTGAATAGTACCTACTACAGGGAGTATTATCATGAAAGTCCCCACCTCCTCCTACCATTGCTTCCCCCCCCTTGTTTCCACCCCCTGTGTCCCCCAAACATTGAAATTGTGGGGTCGTTTTGTATTTTTTTTAGGTAACCAGCTCATTTTTTTTGAGTTTTAGTCAATTTTAACTGCGAAGGACAAATTTTTCAACACTTAAAGTAGACTAAAGGGCTATTTCACCATCATATCAATAGCGCTATGTGTAGGATAAAAATATATTTGCGTTTCACTTACTCTCAATAGTGCCATTAAGAGTAAGTGAAATGCAAATATATTTCTATCCCACACAGCGCTATTGAGATGATGGTGAAATAGCTCTAAACATGCTACAATTTAAAATTGGTCTTGGAGGATCTAATAGCGTTCGAGATACAGCTGTTCTTAATAAGAAGAAAAAAAAAAATCGCTATTTTTTTTTAGTTTTAGTCAATTTTGACCGATAAGGACTAATTTTTCCGAAAAGTTTTTCAGATTTTTTTAATGTATATTGAACATGTCACAATTTGAACCCACAACGGTTCTCTGAGGACTTAAATAGTGTCCGAGACACAGCTGCTTCAAATAATGCAAAATTTTTCTACATGATCATTCCTCACATTTATTATGCATTTTGACGTTAGATTTGAGTCCATTGCATCCCGAAACCCCCAAATCCCAATTTTTTTAACGAAATCGATGAAGAAATAGAAAATGGCAGCAGAAATTATGCATTTTGACGTTAGATTCGACTTTAGTTTACGTCTAAACACCATAATCCCGATTTTGTACGAAATCGGCTGAGAACTATCAAAATGGCCGCTGTAATTATGTATTTTGACATTAGATTCGAGTTCAGTGCACCTCCAAACACTTTAATTCCAATTTTGAACCAAATAGGTAGAGAACTCAAAAAAATTCAAAATGGCTGCAGAAATTATGCATTTATGAAGTTAAATTCGAGTTCAGTTCATCTCAAACCCTAATTCCTGATTTTGAATGAAATTAGGATAATGATATTTAGGACACAGATAACCTTGTACATTTATACCAATGTAGTTTGTTTTTTCCAGTGCACAGGTCTTTTATATTGTGCAGTATAATAAATTATTATTTTTTGCCCCATCTTGAACATTATCAAAACGGCGAACGGACTGTTTTTTTTTTTATTTATTTTTATTTATTTATTTATTTTTTTAATTTTTTTATTTTTATTTTTATTTTTATTTTTTTTTAATTATTTTTTTTTTAATTTTTTTTTTTTTAATTTTTTTATTATTATTTTTTTTTATTGTATAATATTAATTATATACAGTGGGAACTTATACCCGCTAAGCCACTGCAAGTAGCATGTCAGCAGGAGTTTATTTCAACAATATAATATAATACAACAATAAATTACAATCATCATACAAATGTAGGTCAAATTATTATATTTAGGCGCATGCATCTTGTGATGTACATAAGTTGAAAAAAAAAATTTAAAAGAAAAAATAATGGAAAAAGCATTACAGTTTTGTTATTGAGATACTAGAGTCCAATTTTATAACACCGATTTAAATAATATTATAAAAATGCCAAAATTATAAAAGTACCAATATTATAAAAGTACCAATATTATAAAAGTATCAATATTATAAAAATATCAATATTATAAAAACATCAATATTATAAAAACATCAACATTATAAAAGCATTAATATTACAAAAATATAACTATTACGTAAATATCAGAAATATCAAAGCATCTGTAAGTATTAAATAAATTAAGAAATAAAATTTAAAAAAATATATATATACATATATACATAAAACAGCAGTACAGGTTGGTTACAATGAGGATAGACTTAAATATAATAGTAACACCGCAACAGTAAATACACCAGATATCTAGGAGCTATACAACCAAGGAGACCGTCATATTTGTTACCATCAATACACAAGGTTACTTTCCAAAAGCCAACACTTTAACATCAGTGAGAATTTCATCATAGGACAATTGTTTTTAAATTCGTATGGCAATTTGTTAAATATAAATGGTACAATGTATTCAAGGGTTTGTTGACTATATTTATTTTGAAATATTGGCACTATCATTCTTATATTTTGTGTGAAACGTGTATTGTGTACATGATCCACCACTGCCTTATACGGACTTTCAGATATATGTTACAGTAGATTTGTACATGATATCAATGTCTCGCCTTTGCTTAAAAACTGTTTTACTTACTAGCAATTTTACCATGGCATTTTGAATAAGCTGTAAATGTTTTATGTTGGTCTTACAGGAGTGTCCCCAAGAAGTTATACCATACCTTATAGTCGATTCTGCTAGAGACAAATAAATTAGTTTCATAGTTTTTATAGGCACATATAATTTTACCTTGTGGAGTCTTCCTACAATGGCTCGAAGTCGCTTACAGGGGTTGGGAATTTGTACGTCCCATTTCATATTACAATCCACCGTAACACCTAGATACACGTACTGGTTGACTAATTCGATACTTGTACACGCGCAGGGCTGTTTGGTATTATTGTGAATGCAATTAAATGAATGGGATATGATTACAGGTGCCTCGCTGTACCTTGCATGCGGGGATCTTATATGCATCAATTTCGTTTTTTTAGCATTGATTATTAGACCAGAGTCATGTGACCATTTTAATAAAGAAATAAAGTCTACCTGTAACAATTTTATTGCAGTATCCAAATTTTCATGGGATATTATAAGTGCTGTATCATCAGCGTATATATAATGTTTAACAAATGAGAATATTTTGTTCATAAGTGATACAAAGATAATATAGAGCGTTGGACCTAAAATTGACCCTTGTGGAACTCCTGTTTTGACATTTCTTCTTTTACTAAATTTGTCTGATATTTTTACCTGGATTTGGCGGTTGGTTAGGAAGTTTTTGAATAGTTTGAGAAAGTTTCCTCTTACCCCTATTGCCTCCAAAATATTTAAAAATTTCATCGGGCCTATAGTATCAAATGCCTTTGAATTGTCTATGAACAGTACCAAGTGTTTTACTTACCAGTCTAGTGTTTTACTTAAAATTGCAGTAGGAATTTCGTATAGAATGTAAAAGATTACAGTTTAAGGCGATATAACCAGAGACAACTGAAAAACAGTCATTTTTAATTGAATTCTAGACTTATCTACTCTTTTCCGCAAAAAAAAAAACAAATTGATTTCGAAAGATTGTTATTTTATTTAGTATAGTAAGTTACAAATTTATTTTTATGTAATAAAGTTTGTTTGTTGGTCGTTGAGCATATTTTAAAATTTTTAAACAAACGTTTTGTTATAAAACATGAATATTTCATATCGTCTAATGATACAGTATTATAAATCAATAAATTATCTAATTTGGCTTGGTTTCAGAAATTCAATTTTACTTGAAATAACATTAAGGCGATACAATGGGAAGTAATGCAAAATCATGTGTTTTCGGTTTTAGAATTTGATGGCCGAGAAATATCGTAGACGATTTAATTAAATACTGCAAGTAGAATACACCTTGACCTTTCGTATAACCGTTCATTTTTTTGTTGTGTCTTTTTATAAGCCTAGAAAAAAATAAAGTATCAGACATTGAAAAAATGTTTAAAGCTCCAACTCTCCTACTTACGAACCCCTTTTCTGATGTTGTCCCATTGTTCATTGTGGTAAATTAAGTTTTTTAGAATATGACCGTAAAACATTTCAGTAATTATGTCTCAGCTTTACAGAATAGAATAAAACAAGCATTTTGATGATGGTTTTTTTCCGTAAATCGAAACATGCGGCCGATGTTAAGCGGGACTTTCAACCGCCACCTGCATAAGGAGCGCGTGATTTTGTTGGAATTTTAGCCGGTGAATGGCCTTAATAAAAAAATTCTAGCATGTGTTTTGCTACGAAACTCTAATTAGGCACCTATTTTATTAAACATTATATTATTATTAAATAATTAGACATAACTAGAAAAAAAAGTACAGTATTTTTAATAAATTTACTAGCTTGCGTTTGCATATTTTACCGCCAGCCCGACATGTATTTATGCCTCCCAAAATCATAGGTAGTATCTGCTGAGATCTGGCAGTGGATAGAGACGTGTTTGAATTATTTGGTTAAAAATGACCAGAAAAAGACCAAGTTTCACCAGAAAACACAAGTCACAACATCAAAAACATTTTTGGAAGTAATATTTTGTAGAAAAACATTGGTTGTTGATATTTAATAAAGCAGGTGCCTTATATGTATACAGGGTGTATCGGCACGTACCCGACAAATTTTAACCAGCGATTACTGAGCATATTTGGAGTAAAAAATGTTATGGCCACTTTTCTGTCCGGTAACTTTTTTTTTCTATAAAAAATTTATTATTCATATTTTCACCACACGTCACCACTGTTTTATCTTTTGTCAAAGTGTGAAAGCAACGTCGCAAATCAACACGCGTTTCAAACGCGAACACGTCAAGAATGCATGGGTGAATTAATGTTGCCAGATTGCTAAATTTAATAATTATAAAATTTTATTTTATTTAAAACTTCGTAATTTTTTTTAAAACTCGACAAAAAATTACCACTATAATTTAAAAAAAATATTCTTAACCATACGCCATTTCGCAGCAGGCTCGTACACACCCTTTTTTATTCTGAATTTTGACATGGCCCGACTCACGAAGGTACCAATTTGATTCACACGATTTTGCCATGTCATCCATTCCCGACTTATAATTATATTATAACTCCTTTCATCGTTCAGTGGAAGATACTCTCGCCCTGGTGAAAGATCATAATTCAGAATTGAAACGTTGCTTGAAATGACTAGCCGTATTTGGTGACCAGATCTGAATAGCCAGGTACTTCCTCACCTTCCACTCCTTCCCTTAGCCATACAACTTACCCCAATTCAACATAATAATTGTGTAGGTACTCGTATATCGGATTTTGGTAGCTGTTATTGTGAGATACAAATATCGATATTAAAAATAATAATCAAATGTATGTTCCTCTTTTAAATTAATGCGTTTACTCATAAACTCCACTCCGTTGAATGTGCGAATAAATTTCAATTGAAAGCAGGTGCTCAGATCAATAAAGCCATAGCATAATAGTATTGAAAGCAGATGCTCAAATCAATAAAGCCATAGAATAATAAAAATAGAAACATTTAATTTGTTCAATGAAACATTTACTTTGTAATGTGACATTATAGTTTAAATTAAATAATAACTTTATGGTGATTACAAAGTCATTATTTAATATAAAGAAACATTTGACACAGTTTTATAATGCCATCAGAAGGCGAAACAGCTGTCACGCGTAATAATAATTACAACTGGCAGAACTTGTTTATAAATAAACTGTTTTTTGTAGATTTAATAATAATACTATTAAAAATAATAAATTTCTTAAAATTGAAATGGAATTCTACAAACTAAATTTAAATCAAATAAATTTATTGTGAAGGTTCAAAGTAACTGTACTGTAATATTGTATTTAATAATACTTGGAAATATTTTAATAATTTTTACGTGTAATGGAATTAATTATTTTTTGAAGTCAAATTAAAGTGATTAAAAACCCATCTGGCAACATTTTATTCGAGTTCGTTGAATAATATTCTTACGTATTGGGGGGCTTTTTAGCTCGTTCAGCGGCAGCATTCGTCTCATTTTTTACTATTATTATTTAGTGTGTAGGAAAGAGCCAAGACGCTTTTCGACACACTTGCTAATAACAGCTGTGAGCTTGTGAGAATTTTACCAAATAAATAATAAATGAAAATGCGGACATGTAGGTTATGTAATATTTTTTATTGGAGCATTTGTTCGAAATGACTGCCATTATTTTCAATGCAAGCGTGCAGTCTTGTTATATTTTGAATATTTAAGTTTACAGGATTTACTTTCATTTCTGCAGCGGCCCCCATCACTCGTTCGAGCAGTTGCTCTCTTGAGGCGATTGGCTTAGCATACACTTTTTCCTTGAGAGCCCCCCACAAGTAGTAATCCAGGGGGGTCAGATCGGGTGATATCGGTGGCCAGGCAATGGTCGGACTTCCACGGCCTATCCAACGACCAGGAAACTCGACGTCCAAGTAGTTCCGCATGGCAATAGAGTAGTGTGGTGGGGCTCCATCATGCTGGAACCACATTCTCCGTAGTGATTCGAGGTTCACATCTTCCAGAATCTCGCCCAGTTGCTCTTGTAGGAACTCCAAATACATCGGTCCATTTAGTCTGGGGGGCAACTCGATTGGACCGAGTATTTGATTTCCTAGGATTCCTGTCCACATGTTGGAAAATCTGTCCTGGCTCGACGACTCCCGAACAAGCTTGGGGTTTTGTTCAGCCCAATGGTGCAAGTTGTGCACATTTAGCACTCCTGTTTTAGTGAACTGTGCTTCATCGGTAAACAATATGTTTTTCATGAAGTCTGCATCCCTCATGACATTATGCAGCATTCTTCTGCAGTATACGACTCTGGAAAAGTTATCATTCTCCAGGAGGCCTTGGCAGCGCCTGTGGTGGAAAGGTTTGAGCCCGTGCTTCTTCAGAACTCTCCACACCGCCATGTGTTCCCTGTGTCCTATCATCAGAGCGATCCGACGCACGGACAGCGTAGGATCTTCGGTGATCAAGTTGAGGATTCTCTGCTCAACTGCCACAGGAACAATATTGTGTCCTCCGCCGGCGCCTTCAATCCGTCCAATGACATTGTCACGCAGTTGTTGATACATCTGAAACAAAACAACTTTTATTATTCAGCTCAGTAGTAAATGTCAAATAAATGGACGCGGGCTTTTGCACTCATTTTATTTTTAAATAACACTTATTTTAGGCACATATTAGAAAACTTAGGTTTTCTCTTCATTTATTTCATTTTTTTACAGTTAAATAGTACACAGTGTTTTAATTCATATTTTTCTTAACTAGGAATGGTTGATATCTTAGATTCACAGGGATGAAATTGAATTGTAAGTCATTTAAATAATCACATGGTGAGAAAGGGAGTGAATTTAATTGCAGTGAATGATGCATTTATTAGATATTAAAATTAAACTTTTTAGAACGCCATTTCGTGACCATTGATTACAAATCACCTAAAGTTCGATTTACATTTTTAAAGTTGGTAGCCCCTTGTTATGTTTTTAATGTCCCAATGATTAAATTTCAAAACAGCTTTTTGGCATTATCAATGAATGTAAATAGTTTCAATAAACAAATGATTTACAAACCTGGACAAAGGTGGTGTGGTGTGGGACGAGTCTTTCAGGAAACCTCATCCGATACTCTCTCACGGCTGCTTGTGAATTCCCATTGCAAAGTCCATAAACAAACACAATATCTGCTTGGTCGGCAGGTGAATAATTGAGAGGCATATTTCAACAGTAAAAAAACTTCAAAACTTAGATAACAAAACAACAACGAAAGTAGGTAAAGGTTGTGACAAGCGAACTTCCAAAACAACACTGAACACTGACATTAGACGGGTAGCGGGAACGACTTGAGATAGATGATATGCGTGAAAGAGATAGCAGCAGTGCGGCGTTGCCGTTTATTTCACCCCTATTCTGTGGACAGTGAGGGAGTGTGGAGATTTTATTATTTTTTTATTTTTTATAGAAAAAAAAAGTTACCGGACAGAAAAGTGGCCATAACATTTTTTACTCCAAATATGCTCAGGAATCGCTTGTTAAAGTTTGTCGGGTACGTGCCGATACACCCTGTATGTATAGGGTAGTCCGAACGAATCAATTATATTCACTCAGATTTTTTACTATGCATACTTATAATTTTTATAACATAATTTATGTGTTGTTTAATTTTCACTGGAAATAATCAAATGAATTGTTTTTCTAAAACTTAATCTACATATATGTATAATAATATATATATATACACACATACTTGCATCAAGGATATTATGGTGACCGATTAAACCGTAATTACCGCGCCTATTTATTATTAACTAATCTTTATAATAGACTCGCATTAATACCCGGCGTGCATGCTTATATTACCCTTTATACACCGTGTCCGGAAACCCGGGGTAGAAGCGGGAATGTTGTGACCCTATTTATCTGCAGGCAGATTTCTATTTTGCTTTAAAAAAAAAAAGGTTTTTTTTTAATGCGGATTACAAATCTTTGGTTACGTTTATTTACAAAAACACACTGATAAATGATTAAACGTACTTTTCTCCACTTTAAAAATCATATCTGTATTTTAAATATTTTGTAAAACATACAATGGGACGGTCAGAAAAAAGTAATATTTCTGATTAGATTTTGAAAAATGCTAAGCCTATGTAAATTTTAAAAATATTTAATGAATATTTTTCTGTTTAAAAACATTATGTTTATCGTATTGCATAATAATACTATCATTATTTTGAATTAATAAATAATAACTCTCCGACGTCCCTCTCCCCGTTAAGGATTAGTATTTTCTTAATGTGATTAACTAACCATCTTGCTATTTCTTCGGAGGGGTAGGCAGAGAGAATGAATTGCCACACAACTCGGTCTTTATTATTCTGACTTGACATGACCTGACTCAAGTATTTGATGTCTTCCATCTATTCCTGGGGTGTCGGGTACAAGGTCAAGCCACAATAAATGCTGTCGATTTTTATCATCCCTGATATATTACCTTTCTCACTAGCTCTGACCTCATTTGGGAACAGCTATCAATTTGCTTATTTAAAACTACCCTAAATAGATGGCAGTATTTTAGGCAATATACGTAAGGTAAATAAATGTAGTTCATCTAGTACCACTAGGTGGGTAATCTAACATGTGGTTTACATTATTTTGTTATTCCCAACCTCACAAGTTCGACAGTAAGAGTTTTGGAATTTTTTTTTTGAGATTATTGTTTGTTTATATTTTTTTACTGTTCTAATAATAATAAAACAATTTAGGTGTAGTAAAAAACACGTTTTAAATATACCATGCTTTCACCCAAAGTTTTCCTCATATAAGAAGAGACATTTCACAAAAAATATTTTTATTTTTACATCCTTCGCAATTCGTCTCCGAGAGTGTTTATTTAGTCCCATTTGAAAAAATTGATTTTGTTCTAAAATAATGCATATATTTTAATGAAAGTTTCTATGTAGTACTCACCATACTCCAGCTATAAAAGTATTATCTGAAATTAGAGTGTACTTTGTGATACAACTCCATAAACTGAAGTAATTGGCTCAAATCAATTTACACATCCCGATAGTGCCACAAGTGAAATGGTTTATTACCATTCTACCGGTTCAATATAGTGTCCCTTTGATAAAATACCCTTACACACAAAAGACGAAGATAAGGAAGATTTCTATGGGAACCTTTACAAAGAGATTAGTATATAATATCATTAATTAATATTTGATAGCAATGCTTTTCCCGTCATTAAAGTACGACCGGTGTAAAAGGTAGATCTACCCTTTCCACATAAAGTTTGTTAATGGAGTTTCCTGCATTTACCCATTCAATTTTTTTTATCAGCATTCCCATTTCTTATGGAACATACTTCTCAAATACACAAAATTCATCCATTTGCTACAATCAAGTTTACTTAACTTCTAGTTCGCTGGAATTGCCCATCGGAAAACCAAAATTTGTATTAGTTGAATGCCGGCGTATCTGATCGGCAATGTCAAAAAAATGATTTCTCTCAATACAAGTAGCTATTCTTGGAAATTACTTTTTTTTTGTCTATAACAGACTGCATCCATTTGCTAATAATAAGTGTATGAAATTATACGGAATGACAAGAATTAAAATACATTTTTTGCATGTCTCTTGAAACCTTCAAAGGTTTGTGTTGAAGATATCAAGAAGATGTTATTTAGCAGCACCATGCTATGCTGAGTTAACACGTCTGTTCTACCATGTGGTATGCATATCAGATTGTGGTGCCGCCCCTGACACTAGTTGTTTGGTACAAACTGCTTATGGCATTCCAGGAGGTATGGACTGTCTATTAAATTACACATAATTTTATATGCCGTTATTACTAGTGCCCCCATTCCCTCTCGACTGGAGACGTGGGATAGCGTGTTTCAGAGAGCAAATCTTCATGGTGCATAAATTGCAGGTACTTGCCGTGTATTCTCATATATAGAGAACATTTCTACTAGTGATGGGCCGAGTACTCGTTTAATACTCGGTATTCGGCGTTTTTTTATTACCTGTACTCGGCCGAATAACTCGGTTTAAATGACGAGTATACTCGGTTTAACTAAAGTAATATAATATTTTGTGAAATATAATGAAAACAGGAAGATAAAAAAGTTGCGTTGATTAAAATTGAATTTAAACAAATAATATTTAAAATTTAGCAAAGGCAAGTTGTGATGTAAGAATACAAGACTCTCCGCACATTCTGGTAACAGCCTGTTCCCCTTTTCTTCATAGATGTTACCTGCTTCTGAAAATAAATGCTCGCTATACACAGTGCTTAAAAAAACACTATTGCTAAATGTGCTATATCTGGATATCTTGTTTTATGTCTTGCCCACCACTCGAAAGGACTCTTATTCTTTGACAAGAATCCTTTGTTTACATATCGATCCAATTCTAGAGCGATTGGGACTTTTAGGATCGTCGCTCTCCGGTGGCTGGGTTTCTACCCAGCAACTACCCCATTTTGGAATTGCTTCTGCAAGTTCTTCGAAGCAATTCCAAAATGATGCATGAGCATCTTGTGATTGTCTGTAACGTCAGTTCTTTCAATGAATTATAAAAAAGGATCTTCCTGATCAATTCACATTTCTAAAAAATCTCATTCTGAATCCGGGGTATGAGAAAGTAGCCAAACAGTAATATTTATCACCCTTTAAGCCTTGGAAGCGATCCTGAACTTCATCCTTAAGGTTTTGTTGCATATCCGCCATGTTTGGGCAGATTTCACCGACTTCAGGTTTCTTTTATAAATATTTTTAAAGAGCATTGGTGTGGGGTATTACTTCTGAAATTGATGAGAATATTGAGCTGGTAATTTTGGTGATTTCTTCGAATGGTTTGAGTAACACATTTTCTTAAAATTTCCCATTGACGTTCTGTCAACTGTTGAAGATTGACTGTACTCGGATTGCCTGATATACAGAGTGAAATTGCCCTTTTTTGCTCTACCAATCTTTCAATCATATAATATGTGCTGTTCCATCTCGTGGTAACGTCCTGCACGAGTTTGTGTTCAGGCAGTTTAAGTTCTTTTAGTATTATGTCCAGCTTTCCTTTCGCCAATGCAGAATGATTAAAGTGGCCTACAATTCCTCTAGCTAAGGCAATAACGTCTTTTACATTTTGAACTTTCAGAGAAGCTTTTATGGCCAATTGCATTGTATGTGTATAGCATCCTTTGCCGTCAAATGGACTATCATTAATAGCTTTGACTATATTGAGTCCATTGTCTCTCAAAATAACATAAATAACAGAATCAATTTCCCAGCTCACAGATAAGTCTGACAGTACTGATCAAATATTGTCAGCTGTGTGGTGTCCTCTAAAATGCTGCACTTGCAGCACTCTGTGCTGTAGGATAAACTCCTATGAGCAGTGAGTAGTGCAGTGAGTAGTACCAGTGAGCAGTGCAGCTTAGAAAACCAAGCAAGTTCATGCAGGTTCAAATATCAGCTGGTTATTGATGCAGCTTTAACGTTTGCAATTTCCGCTCCCACTTTGCCGCAAATGACTCCTGAAGGCTTTGTTGCATTCGACTCCGACGACGAAGTTGAAGCAGCCGCCTCGCGATTTTGGGATGTTTCGGATTGAGGTTAATTTTGTAAATCTTTTGATTCTTTGTGTTTAATTTTAATATGGTTTAACATCGCCGTCGTAGAATCATTACGTCCAACACCACAAGAATTACACAAGGAACATTTCACTTTGTTTTTATCTTCTTCAATCTCGTCGTAAAATTACCAAATTCGCGATCTTTTGCGTGAGCTCATCTTTGATTGATTGAACCAAGTTATTGGCCGAGTACTCTGTTTGGCAAACATCAAACTGAGTAAAACTTGTGTACTCGGCCCATCTCTAATTTCTACATACTTTTTCTGGTATGGGGCCCAAATAACAGAAGCGTACTCAAGTTTGGACCTTATAATGCAGTTGAACACAGAAGTTATAGAATTATGATACATATAAATAATTTTTATCAATATATGAACACATTATCTGATAAGACAGTATAATTTACAAAAATGTTATTTTGGAAAAAAACGAGTAAGTTATTACGAAAATAGACATCTGCAAATTTGCACTCTCTGCACACCACCGAAGTATTAGATCTCGGGAGTTCGGGGTTCCAACGGTTAAAGTAAATTTAAGTAAAATAGTTGTATTTAATATTCCAGGTCGTACGGGACGTTGCCAACAGACCGGCACAGCCTACACCTTCTTCACTCCAGGCAATGGGCGCCAGGCGCGTGAGCTGGTGGCCGTCATGATGGAGGGTGGCCAGACACCCACTCCCGCTCTCCTGGAGCTGGTGGGACGCAACGGAGTGTACAACAACAAGGGTAAGTCATTTCTTTTGCAAAGGAATCATTTAAAACAAACATATATTTATATTCTTTGAATAATTTATTGAAGCTTATAAACCCATTGTAATATATGGGAATTAATTGAGGATGATATTGACAGTTCTTAGAAGTCGAACTATGATACTGATAAAAATGACAGGATGGATAGGGGTAGCCGTAGCGTAGTTGGCATAGAGCCCAGATCACGGATAGACAACGAGGTCCTGGGTTCGAATTCCAGCTGCTACCGTTATCTTTTTCTTTTCTGTGTCTTTTCGGTCTCGTGTTTCGATTTGGGAGTTGTTAATATCTTCAATGATTAAAACAAATTGGTTGAGATATCCCTCCGGTCTTCTGTTATTTTTGAGCATTAAGTAGAGGAAGTGAAACTGGATCTTCAAGAGAGATGTTGTAGGAAGGAGGAAACGCTAAAGCTGACATGGCTGAGCTGTTGGTCAAAGTTTTCTAATATTAATTTATTAGTAGATATATCCACAGTATACTGTGAAACTCACTTAGTATTTCAGTTGCCTTTTAAGCTCGGCTTAAGAGATATTTATGTTTGTCAATACCGAAAAAACCGGCTATTATAAATTCATTAAATGGCACGGATAAAATTAAGTTCTGTGGGAAAAATCTTATGATGAGGGTTTTTATTCAAATTTTCTAGGGCTAAAAACAAAACCCGTTAGGTAAGGAACCTTATAATAATATCGACAATCCCTAATAAACAAAGCTTTCTACAAAAAAGCTATTTTACGGGAGAGTTTGAAGTAACAATTCTTTTTTTTTTTATTTTTTTTTTTTAGTTTATTATTAACCACCCGAAATTTAGTAAGAATATATCGTGAGCCAGTGGCGTGCATTGCCCTACGGACAAAGGTAGGCAGATGTGTTTCAATTATGAATTGTGCCCTGAATATTTGAAAATGCTTACCATTATCATCTTCTGTTGATTGTTGTGGCCAATTAAATAAATGAGCGTACAAATTCATGGAAATATATATTTTTCTCAGGAATTTGAGGCATTTTTCGATTATTCTTTATTTTCTTTTTATGCTTAATTTTTCCTAGGGTAGGCACAGCTTTTCAGCCTTTATGGACTGCACTGCAATTACATAATTTTTCATGAAGTCTGCGTAATAAAAAAATTCTAATGTACATGTTTTATATCTATTGGTAAAAAAAGTCAAAAATGCATTTCTAGTATGTAGGGAGTTCAATAAGTTTGTAGAACTAACATAAAGGTGAAATCATTTTAGTTTGTAATACCAACCTTAATTAGCAGCACCCTGCCAAAATTTTTATGTGAAAAGTTGTGTAGTGGTGCACACCGACAGTAGTTCAAATTGGTTATAAATAGTTACGAACACCCACCTACAGTCCCCCCTCTCCCCAGTCCCTTACCACGCAGAAGTCCTACAATACAGTGCACAACCACACAAGCAAGAATCTCTTTAAAATGATTCTACTCATTTTGATATGAGTTTGAATGGGATGCGTTTAACCTTTTATATGAAATGTAGAAAAATGAAAAATGTACCGATATTGATTTTTTACTTTTATATGGCAGGGACGCTACCCAATTTTTTGAAAATGTGCTCATTTTGTACATTGACTTACCACCTATCCAAAACATAATGACAAAATGGGCTGCTGTTAGAAAAGGCAGAACATCCATCGAATTCGATATCCGCGTTCCTAATGTCCATTCTATGGTATTGGTATTGAGTAACCGACGAGTGAATGTATAAAATAGCAATGATTAAAACGTATATCCACACGGGACATACATTTAATTTTAACTGACAATTTAGGTGTATAAAGAGCTTTATCAAGATGGGTGCCATGGTTGCTGACAAAAAAAAACGTAAACCATATAAAATTTCAAAGGAGTGGTTAGCCATGATGGACTCAGATCAAAAAATAAATGTTCTGTGACCTCTGATAATTTGAATTTATTATTACCAAAGTTTTAAGAACATGGGTCAAATGCACTGTACATATGGTATTACAGATTGATGAACCGGTCAATGCAATTTGTTAGCCATAAGTTGTAATAATAGGGGGCTGTCTGTTTCAACAGATAGGCCAAATCGTGAGCTAAATTTTAACAGTCACTTACAGTAACTCGCGTGTTAAATAGGATCACGCGCTGTTTGAAGTATACTTTTGCTAAAGTAATTGTTGTTAGTGTGGCCAGTCGAAAAAGCAAAATATTCCTCCAAATTGTGTGAAAAAAATATGCCGCATCATTTTTTGGTGCGGCCCCCCACACTGACGGTTAAATTCGATCTCTGGTGAAATACAAACAACTGTCAAAATATACTGTCTGTTTTAGTTTGCGTCATACTTGTATCTAGAAAATATTATATGGCTGAATATACCAATGGCGCTGACACAAGCTTTGTTTCCACAAAAATATTTCTTTGAGCATTTAAAAATAAATGACCCCTTATAATAGGTATTATACAATATTATAGGGTAAAATATAATTTGCCTTTCAGTAACTGTAATATCAATGAATTTGAAGCATTTCAAATTTCGAGAACTTTCGACATACAGTATCGCCCAAAAAATTCAGAATCGTCCTAAAAAGCATAATGTTATTTTTTTTTGTCTAATATCCTATTTCTTTCTTGAATGGTGTGTGTGAAAGTTTTTATTGTAATGTTGTTGGTTTCTAAAGTAAGGTGGTAGTAAATTGTTAATATTCAGATTTTTTATAATATTGTATATAGGGACGGTATAAATAAAATAAATGTTAGAAATTAAGTGTTTTATTCCCTAAAACACTTAATAATTAGAATTAATATTAATTATTAGAATTACAAGCTTGACAGCTTTAATTTAATTTAAAAGTTTTTTTTTTTATTAATCTCATCTCTATTCGGTATTTATATACCAATAAGGTACCTACTTATTAGTGTAAGTTCCTCTCCATTCACAAGTGAATGTTTTTGATAAGAGTAAAAAAAAATTGTTATAAGTAGGAAACATATTTTTTCTATAACTATGCAATTATATTTTTTAGTATTATCTTAGGTTAAACCAGTGATGGGCAAAGTACGGCCCGCGGGCCAAGTCCGGCCCGCGTGTGGCAAGTCCGGCCCGCGACATTGTTTTGAATAACCCTACCACAATTTACCAATTGAACAAAATGTATTTTCTACATAGATAGAATAGAATACTTAACGGTTTCCTTCTCATTGTGTTTTAAGTACGGTATTATTGCATCTAATATTAGTTTGCACACAACCTCGCGCTTTGCAGATCAGTAGCATGGCGAATGCATGGCGATGCCAAGGTCAGTGTTCAATCGTTCAATGTTCATCAGTGTAGTTCGGACAGTCACGACGTCGCGTGCGTAGTCAGTGTCAAGTCACCTCTGCGGCTGTATGTCTGGCTTGTGCTTCTATGGTTGTGTTTTTTTGGTAGTGTTTTTGACATTTTTGATCGTTACAATGGCAAGTAAAAAACGTAAAGTTGATTCGGAATGTCGTATTTTTAAAGATGAGTGGGCTTGGAAATACTTTTTTACACATATTAAGGATAAACCTGTGTGCCTCATATGCAATAAAGCTGTAGCGGTATTTAAGGAATTCAACCTCTCACGACACTTCATGACAAAACATAACAACGCCACTTATGAAACTATGACCGAAGAGGAACGGAAGCAAAAAGCAGAAGCTCTACGTAAGAAACTGTCAGGTCAGCAAAATATTTTTAAAAAACAAAGCTGTTCTCAAAAGCTAGCTACACATGCCAGTTACGTTGTAGCATACAATATTGCAAAAAGTAACAAAGCATTTTCTGATGGTGAATTTCTAAAAACTTGTATGATCCAAGTATGTGACATTTTGTGTCCTGACAAAATAAAGGATTTTTAGACAGTAAGTTTGTCTCGAAAAACAATTTCTTCTAGAATTGAAGTAATTGATAAGCAGTTTGTCTCACAACTAGAGTCAAAGATAAGCGAGTTTAAATTCTGTTCTTTTGCGTTGGATGAAAGTACGGACATAATTGACACAGCTCAGTTACTGATATTTATAAGAGGTGTTGATGACAACTATTGTGTTACTGAAGAATTAGCTTACATGCGTTCATTAAAGGGAACGACCAAAGGATCAGACATTTTTCAAGAATTTCAAGAAACTATCACGTCTTTGAAAGTACCTTTGACCAAAATTTGTAACATCACTACTGATGGAGCACCGAATATGACAGGGACGAAATCTGGTTTCGTAGGCATGTTTAAGGAATCATTTCCTGGGAACGAAGCTGTGTTTCTTCATTGTATCATATATCAAGAAGCTCTGTGTAAATCTGCTCTAGACATGAAACATGTGCTTGATGTTGTTATTAAGCTTGTTAATAGCATTCGTTCACGAGCACTCAATCATAGACAATTTCGAGAGTTTCTTGACTCATTGCAGTCTGAGTATTCTGATGTACTTTACTACACTAAAGTAAGGTGGCTCAGTGCAGGACGAGTTTTCGAACGAGTTTGGGATTTAAAAGACGAAATAATCTCTTTCATGGAAGAAAAACGAATGGACGAATGTGAACATATGAAAGATATCGTATGGCTTTCAGACTTGCATTGCATTTTTTACAGATCTTCTCAGTCACATCAATAAATTGAACCTTAAACTCCAGGGAAGAAATCAATTAATCAATAATATTTGGGGTCATATCAGGAGTTTCAAAATGCAATTGAATCTATTTTCTAAATAACTAGTCAAGAAAGACTTTACCCATTTTCCAAGACTTAAAAACTATTGCAGTTAGGGAGGACCAACTTAAGAACTATGAGAAAAGTGTGAAATATCTTTATGAAGAATTTGAACGAAGATTCCAAGACTTTTGGCGCTCTCGCAGCAGCCGGCAGCTTTTTATAAGCGCTCCAGTTTATCTGGGAAATATTGCTTAGTTCTTAATTTTTCCGGTGTTAAAATAGCGTAAAATAACCGCAATAATTTATAGGTTACATTTATAAAAATCATATAATTTTAGTGTGGCCGTTTCGGGCTTAAATCAAGTTTATAATAAAAATCAAATAAAAACCCAAATATTTTAACTTCAAATCTGTCACGTTGTTCTAAACTAACCCAAAAGCATCGGTCAGTCGAAGCGTTCGACACATGTACTTATTAAAAGACCTTTTTGCTTGTTAAAAGTGTCCCAAAGTGAATGATTTACAATGTTATTCTTTGAACTGTGGTGATTGTAAACAATATCGTATACGAGCTAGACAACTCAAACTTAATGGTGAATGTGCTATTTTGGAGCCTTTAATAAGCTGCAAAGATATCGCTGTATAACCTTGAACACTGTACCACAACTGCAATCCGCAAAATTAGATTTCGTGGCTACCGAGAAAGGCGCAATAAGAAATAAAAACATTTGACGAGAAGATCTTCTGCTGTCACAGCGACCTGAGTTCTGACCTCCAGTTCACGGAGCAGATCCGGTGCATCATGCGGCCCACGGACGTGCCCGAGAAGGCTGCTCCGCGGCCTGCTGTGGTCCGCCCCCACAAGGATACCACCGGCTGAGGCGAGAATTAGACGACACGCTGATGTGGTCTTTCCAGATCCTGAAGCCGGCCGACGAGCGCCACCTGGCGTATGGGCAAACCAACACCGAGCGTCCCGTCACGCAGCCCAGGGGAGTCACCAACAAAGACAAAGAAGATTGGAAGATAGGATCAGTACCCCCGGCCCCCGTCCTCACCCGCCGCCCAACTTCACATAAATCCTATCATTCGTATTAGCGTCTTGCAATATATCGTAAGGAATAAATACAGATAGCTTCTATTATTTTTTTTTTCCATTAAACATGTATGAAAACTTAGACCAAGCCTTATTTAGTTTTGATAATTTAACTGCATCCTTTATATAAATAATGTGTAATGATAGTGTCCAAAAAAAAAAATGCATAGATTTAATATAGGAATAATGTAAGAATAGGAAGTAAGATTTGTAAAGCGCCCTTGAGGTGATTTTTCACAAAAACGGCGCTATAAAAATCATCCGAATATTATTATTATTCAAAGTTATAGAACAGGACCTGGACATTTTTAGCATGCCATTTAATATGGATTGTGAATCAGTCAAACCAGAATTGCAGCTCGAATTGATTGAGTTGCAATGTAACACTGAATTGAAGCAACTGTTTCTCAACGTGTCCAAAATTGAGTTCTACAAAGGCCCTGTCAAAATCAAGTTTCCCAAACCTGAAATCTCACCCTCAGAAGATAATTGCGATGTTTGCATCTTCCTACATCTGTGAACAGGTGTTTTCTACTATGAAGCTTCGCAAAAACAGTGTTAGAAACCGATTGACTGACCACCATTTAGCTTCACTACTGCGAATCAGCTCATCCCAGTTTTTACCAGATTATGATAAACTTTTAGAAGCTCAGCCACAGTTTCATCTGTCACATACGCCTTCATACTCTTCTAAAGAATAATCAATTTTTGTTACTTTTTTACCATTTTAGCATATAATGTACTCAATATTATGCATGATGTAAAAATTAAAAAATAAAGTACTTATATCACTTATAAAAAATTATTTTATAAAAAAAAATTTCCGGCCCGCCTAGATAATTTTTTATTTTATCTGGCCCTTTCCTTAAAAAGTTTGCCCGTCTCTGGGTTAAACTATAAGATTTTTTTAACATAAGAGAAAATAGTACAATTAATTCGGTCATTAGAAGATTGTTTCTTTCGTGTAAAAAATATTTTTGATATCGCCGCTTAAACAACGTTTGAATTTTACTTAAAACTATATTATAACAGTGAAATAAAAGTCTTAAGCCGTTTTAATAATTTTTATATTCTCTCGACAACAATCAACAAGTGATCCGTATATAACGAAGTGCGGGAGAGTAGAGAGCGCGGGAAACGGGTAGGCTCGCCAGCTACCCTTGTCGGCCGGTCCAATGTGACCACCCGCAGGATATTTCCCGTCAGTGCTCCCAATCGAGGAAGCGCGCCCGGGGTCGGTTGTGGAATACGTTTACAATATTATTTTTAACCTAGCTCAATAAAAGATATGTTCGTGATTAGAAAGGTTCATGTTATTATTCTGTTCCCTGGTTTCCCGCAAGTGTATATTTCTAGAAAAAAATTCTTCAAATTTGCATTATCTAAATTATATGTAG
The DNA here is from genome assembly GCA_022606495.2 of Halesus radiatus. Taxonomy (NCBI): domain Eukaryota; kingdom Metazoa; phylum Arthropoda; class Insecta; order Trichoptera; family Limnephilidae; genus Halesus; species Halesus radiatus. The sequence continues at coordinate 120,665 of JAHDVE020012203.1, read as the reverse complement.
GTAGGTAGGTACTATCCCACGCCGCTATTACGATGTAATTTTTTGTTTGATGTTTCATTTGAGATTTGTTAATATTTTTTCCTTCAACAAATAAATTAAATTAAGCTACAAAGGAGATCAAATTAATTTGTCTCCTCATTGATGAAGTTAATTGTTCATCTTTGAACGGAATATTTATTCCTTAGTTACTTTATTGTTAAAAACAATTACCAAATATTTTTTAACGGGATAATTGATGCAAAATAATACCACACCTTATCATTTTGAATAAGAGATATTGTTCTCAAATTAATTGCATTTTGTCAAAGCGCTAGAGGTAATTTATAAACCGATAAGTTTTCCCACCGAAAGCCGAACCCACCACTGAGCAACGCTGGCGGCTGGACTGTGGGAGAATCCGAATGTTAGCGTTCCTTCTGTGTGATGACACGTTCCCCCCTCCTCCCTGCCCCCTCGGCTTCCCGCATCCCACGTTCACAATCCTTTTTATTCCTATATACATATTCATTTCTGGATCAACTTGTATCTAGAAACTGAATATACATCAAACGGAGCAACCAAAGGAGAATAAATGGACAAAAATATAATCATTAAACTGGAACAATTTCTTATATTTTGATGACGAATAGATCGACTGGAGTCAGTTGCAACCTTGGTAGTGATTAAGGCACTATTTGCCAACTCGTGTAGATGTATTCCACCGGAGCACAGATAAATGGTGTTACAGTTAGATCAACATAGGTCATTAAAATCTTACTAGATCAACATACTACGGGAAGAGGTGAATCTGTACGTACATATAAATTTCACTATCATTATTGCGTCCTTTTACTGATGCCACAGTATGGCATCCATCTGAAGGGCTTGATTTTACATAGTTTCCAATAAAGTATATTTCAACTTTTAAGTATATGAATGTAGCAAGGTATTTAAATTTTCAAAAAACTTTAATTTAAAAATATACAAAAACAAAAAAATCTCCCTTCACTGACCCATCCATCGGAACCCCTTTCACATTAGAGGGAATACGGAGTCCGGTGAATATTTTATTTCATTTTATAGTAAACCTTGCATCCAACTTAAATATTTTATTTCATTTTGCCTACAAACCGGCGTCTTGCGACGTTGCTGCTTATTTATCTATGTTTTATTTGAACGATTAAATAATGAATTATTGAATATTATGACATCCGTGGCAAGGTGCTAAAAATTAACTCTGGCCCAAACGTCGCGGGTTTAAAACCAACCCGGCGATGCGTAAATGAAGTTTATTAAATGTTTTTTTTGGAGACCCATCATTCAGAATTGAAATGTTGTTTGACATGGGATTAGATATGTTTTGTAACTAGATCTGTATTGTTGGGAACTTTCCAACCGTCCACTTCTACGTTCTCCTTTCTCTCCTCAATTTTATTCCGCCTCACAATATTCCCCATTTGGGTGTGCCACAGTCCATCTGTCTCCGGGCAGTTAGAATTCTTTTTTAATTATAATATAATTTCACATAATATGAACAAAACGTGGAGTATTTATGCTAGTTTTGCACAATAAACTCTTGACGTAAGTGGGTAACTATTACTACAACACGATTATATTCTGTCAGTAGGAATATTATGTGACCCATCTTTTGAACACTAGTCTGAGTACCTACGGATAAAGAAATCATGGACAATAGATGAACAACACATTTCTACTTTTCTTTGTATTCTGTTAATATATTACTGATCGTGGAAAATACAATAATAAAAAATGTAAGACCTAAATAAAAAAATAGCGGAAGAGGCTTGGTGGTTAGGTATTGTTGAAATCGTGTTTATGCTACGTAAAATTTAATGTAATTAACAATTACTTGGGAAACATAACTAATGAATTCTTATTTATGGGGGTGATAATTTCACTAGTCATAATAATAGTACAGCGTTTTGTCCGTTGCACCCATCGAAGGTGATTAAATTTTATTATTCCTGAAAACAAATTAATTAAAAATTATTTTGTAATCACCACTTTATTAATACATATATATCAACATATTTCGAAAGATACTTCTACAGATATCGTTATGCATAATACTTCTAATCATTCTTTTGCTCAAAAATTATTCGCTTTTCATTCCATGCTTAGTAGATTAGTTAATTAATGTACCTCAGTCAAAAAATATTTTTAATAAATATTTAAACAGATTGCAATAACGGAGGGTTATAATACGAAATTAATAGATAATGTATTGAACAAAAAGTTTATTAAATCTTATGCATATCCACAAATAACTGTTGTTAGTAAACAGTGGAGAAATTTTTTGTTTTTAAATAATAATACTTCAAATTCATTAATTAAAAACATTCCAAATACTATACAATCCAGTCAGCTTTTTATACTAATAATAAATAATAAAAAAAATATGTTCAAATAACGAGTATAAAAATAATATTTTAAATAAATCGGGGGTTTTTATAGGAAACATAGGAAAGACTTCAAGAAATTTGAATGTTAGAGTTAAGGAACACCTAAAGTGTGTAAGTAATAATAATTATTTTGAATTTGCCAATCATACTTTGGAATCATTCTTTTGGTATAAATAAGGGTTTTACATACAAATAAAACCGGTTTACAATTTGAAATTTTAGAAATTAGAAAAAGAGTTAGTTAATTAAATACAATTAACCATAATTTTTTTTTAAATATCTTGAATTAATTTTCATATTAATATTAATAATAAAAAAATATATATATTTTTAATTTCTAAAATAAATTTTTTATTTACTCTTTTATGTTAATATTTTTGATTAACCTACTTGAATCAATTTTTGTTTATGTTTATAATTTGTATATTCTTACAGTATTGTGTTATATGTTCATCATTTATCTATATTTGCCATTATTATTTTTTAGTATTCTGTATATTCCTGATGAGGAAAGCTTCGCTTTCGAAACATGTTGATGTGTATATATTCATAAAGTAGTGATGACAAAGTAATTTTTAATTAATTTATTAATAATGACGCCACAAAGTGGATATCAATCTTTTGAAGAAATTAGATATTAATATACAATAAAAAACACAAATTTGTTGTAGACCACTTTTATTTTATCAAAACTCTACCGGTTTCGGAAGCACCCTTCCTTCATCAGGAGAATATTAAAACTAACTTATGATATAAAATATTGACGAGACATATAAATTTTAGGTGTTGGAGTGGGGGGTAAGCAAATGGGTAGGGGTAATTGTAGCATTTCCGGGAAGAACAGAGCGATTTATTGGGAAAATATTCAGAATGGGACTAAAAAAAAAAAAAAAAAATATACTGAACAATTTAGGTAAATTACTAAAAAATACTAAAGATAGAGAACATAAATTAAGCCACTCAGGTATTTACCAACTATGTTGTAATGATTGTCCATCGTTCTACATAGGTAAAACAACTAGAAATATAAATATTAGAGTCACAGAACATTTAAGATGCTTAAATAATAATAACTTCTCAGAATTTGCCAATCATCTAATTTCTAAAGATAACACTTTTAACAAGGACACAGGGGTTACAATTCTTCACCGTAACAATAAAAGCAAAAAATTGGATAACTTAGAAGCAATCGAAATTAGAAAATCCCTTAATAATAATGCTAGTATTTTAAATAACCAAATTAACTTATCTTTTAGTCCCATTCTGAATATTTTCCCAATAAATCGCTCTGTTCTTCCCGGAAATCCTACAATTACCCCTACCCATTTGCTTACCCCCCACTCCAACACCTAAAATTTATATGTCTTGTCAATATTTTATATCATAAGTTAGTTTTAATATTCTCCTGATGAAGGAAGGGTGCTTCCGAAACCGGTAGAGTTTTGATAAAATAAAAGTGGTCTACAACAAATTTATGTGTTTTTTATTGTAAATTATGGCGAGCCACAAAGTTAATGCTTTTACAAATATGTTAGATATTAATGTTTTTATGTTTGCAAATTGATACTTGAATTATTTTTTCTTCGTTATTACGTAATTTAACAACTACGATTGAATGTTTTTATAATATATATAAATTTTTAATTTATGTTACCTACACAATTCATTCAACCCGACAGAACCTAACCTAACATACCTGAATTTATTTTTCTTATTTATTCCAAATTTTAAAATCATGAGTTAAGTATATATAATTTGATGTTGTTGTTTTATTTTTATTTTTTAATTATCCCTAAATATGATTATGTGTTTATACTTAAAATATAACTAACTAACTAACCAACCATCACGCCGTTTCCCCGAAGGGGTAGGCAGAGAGGACGGACCGCCAGACAACTCGATCTTGGCATACACTTCTTGCTTCATTCACATTCATACAACGTCTCATACATTCTCTTCTGTTATTCCGACTTCTGACATGGCCCGACTCGAGTATTTGATTCACTTGATCGTGCCATGTCTTCCTGGGCGTCCCCGGCTTCTTCTTCCATTCACATTCGCGTCATATATTCTCCTTACACTCCTTTCTTCGTTCATTCGCTCTACATGCCCAAACCATCTAAGCGTCCCTTTCTTAATCTTGCTCACTACGCTTACATCAGCCTTGCATTCTTTACGAATCTCAACATTTTTCACTCGATCATACATGGTTTTACCACATATTCGTCTCAGAGATCTCATTTCTACAGCATTCAGTCTACTTTCATCCTTCCTGTGCCAGTTCCATGCCTCACTGCCATACATCAGAGTTGGTATCAGCACTCCATTGTGGACTGCTAGCTTCAAATATAATATTTTTATTATTCCTTAATACTAGTAACAGGCCATTTAAAAAAAGGTAGAGAGGTACGCACTTAATCGCTTGTTAATATTAATTCAATATCTAGTGATTGAAATAAATTTAAGCTTTAAATTGCAATGACAGTGCAATAAAGAAAACAAAACACTACATTTCACACATTTAGTAGGTACTATAAAAAATTATAAAAGTTATTGTAATAATTGATGAAATCGCCTTTATTTACAATTACGACTTCAGTACACGGTGGCGTGATTGCAATTGATTTTCTTATGGTTTCTTATGGTTTTAGCAACTCTGGGTCATGATGTTAACTAACTAACCATCACGCCGTTTCTGCGCAGGGGTAGGCAGAGAGGATGGACCGCCAAACAACTTGATTTTGGCATACACTTCTTGCTTCATTCACTGTTATACAATGTTAGATTCATCAATGATTGACAACCTTTTCTATTAGAAATATACACACACACAGACACACACACACACACACAGACACACACACACACACACAGACACACACACACACACACAGACACACACACACAGACACACACACACAGACACACACACACAGACACACACACACAGACACACACACACAGACACACACACACAGACACACACACACACACAGACACACACACAGACACACACACAGACACACACACAGACACACACACACACAGACACACACACACACAGACACACATACACACACACACACACACACACACATACATACATACACACACACACACACACACACATACATACACACACACACACATACATACACACATACACACACATACATACACACACACACATACATACACACACACACATACATACATACACACATACACACATACACACACGCACATACACACACGCACATACACACACACACACACACACACACACACACACACACACACACACACACACACACACACACATACACACACACACATACACACATACACATACACACATACACACACACACACACACACACACACATACACATACACACATACATACATACATACATACATATCAGTTATTGTGGTTTTCCTGTTGCGGTCATTAGACAAATAAGTAAATATTTAGATTTAATGACAGGATACACAGGCCGCAACCGCTGGCAGCAGAAGAAGGAGGGCGGCTCCTCGGGCCAGATGCAGCAACAGCAGCCGCGCTCTAACCAATGGTCCAACCCGCCTGGCCAGCAGCACTCGCCCCCCCCTCCATACCAGCGCCCCCAGGGCCCGCAGCCCCCGCGCTTCAACTCGCAGCCGCATCAGCAGCAGTACCGTCAGAACAACTACCACAAGCCTGGCGGCTACCAGCAGGGCTACCAGCAGGGCCAGCAGCAATACCAGCAGCAGCAGTACCAGCAACCCCCCAATGCTTACCAGGGTGCCTACCCCGCACCTAACTATAACAACGGCCAGAGGAACTACAGTGAGTGTTTGACCTATATTACCTCATAACCAACAGCAGGCGGACATGCGTGACAATTCCCTAAGAAAACCCAGCAGTGCCTATTATGGAACTTATATTGAATGGATCATATTAAGGTCTGAAGTAATTTTGTGTGTGGCCCACATCAAATGATATGTATAGACTAAAGCCAGTTCCGAAGTGAGCACTGCCCTTTTCTGTGGAATTACCACCGATGTGGGCTCATTATTGTAATTACCTTAGACAGCAGCTAGCACCTGAGCACTCTTCTGGTCTTCCTCTTATACGTGCCTTGGCTAAATCTTTACTGCAAAAGGTGCTATAAATAAAGCATAAGATTATAGATGCAAGAAACGTTGGAGATTGGTTATTAATAAAACTATTTAATCATAATAATAATTGGATTACTTCTGTAGCGCCGTTTTCGTGGGAAAATCACCTCAAGGGCTTTTATTGTAATAATTATTTGAACGTGCTTGTCAGTCTCCAACCTGTTTCCACCATATTGCATGCTTATTCTTTATTTTTTTTATATCTATGTTTTTGAAGCTTACCTTCATAGTGGGCAATCGACACATTTCATTTTTGCTTGCAAAATTACTACATTAGAAAATGTCTTAGTATAATGTTAAAGCCCCTCCTTTCTTGGACAAGTAGAATGGTTGGTATTGCTTCATAAACTAATCTGTTTCCGGCACTCTATTGAAAGTTGTAGATTGATATTATTATTAGCTGTTGAGCTACTTAGATTGCTGGAGCATCAACCATATTAATACTTACTAAAAACTATTAAATTAGACTGTACAAATATGGTTGAGGTTGTATATTATTGTTACAATTGTTATTGGTCCCTTTTATTTCTTGATATTTTCCTTTTTCACTGCTACTCTTTTATTTCTTTAGCTTGTTTTTTTATTCATTCAAATTTCCTGTAATAGTCTCATATTTGTGTTACTCCGGCTAAAGAAATATCAAAGAATTGAAACGGAGGGAGCTGATGGAAAGAGTTCCCCAGAATGGGTAAACCGATAATAAAATAACTGGTCTCCATTATACTACAAAACCATCGAGAAATAGTTGTCAAAATTTTTGCTTTTCAAACTTAATTTACAAAAAATTGTATCCATGAATAAGATTCTATAACAATTGGCAAATAGCATTGACGAACTGAAGAAGCGGTGGCAAAAACCGAATGAACGAATTTATATATATATGAAAATGGCTTTCCAGACAACGGTATGAGATATAACAATCCGAACAACCGGTATAACGGTGCAAACGGGGGCGGGCGCTCGTCCTACTGCAGCCCCCCTCCGCCCCTGGGTTCGCCCCCGCAACCCCCGGCAGCCCACTCCGCCCACTATGCACAGGCGCCGCACCCCTACACCCACCACATGGTGCCGCACGACGCTCAGATGCAGTCCATCATCAGTGAGTCCAGTACTTCACACCCAACCAACCAACACCCTCTTCGCGATTCAACTATTTATATTCCTGAAAGAATTTATTTTTGTTTTTAAATTACAATGTGAAAAATGACTGCTCTACTTGTGATGTAATGTCCAGACTTCTTTTTCCATATTATCAAATATCTTTCCCGGGAATATATCTGGCAAATCGCTAACATGGGTCTTTAAAGGTCACGATGCGCTGCGTGAAGTTGATTGTTTATCCTCTTTAGTTGTAGTTTTCCGCTGTATTATTACTACACTCATCATTATTAGTGCACAACTGCTTCACTGTCACTGTTTTATATTTGCACCGTATCCTTTTACTTTAGCCTGTAATGCTAATGCTAGTGTGCCATAATGCATTTATTCTTAACCACTTTCTGATCATAATGACAATTATATCCTCAATAGATGAAAACAGAGGTGCAATCACTGACATGTGGAGGAAATGAATGCAAGTTAACGAATTGCGTGTGTGTGTTGCAGACAACAAGTTCTTCCAGCCCAACCGAGGAGGCTGCGGCTACCAGGCCGCCCCCTTCCCGCACAGCTTCCTGGCCCCGCCCATGGTGGCCTACCCGGCGGCCACCCCCGTACAGCAGTAGGCAGGTTCCGCCCCCACAGATGGATGACTCTCGCCTAGTTCTCATTTGCTAATAATATCCCCGAGATGTCACGTACCTATTTAATGTACCCTAATTAGTACTAAACGCTTGGAAGCTTCTATGTGACTACTTGAAGAGCTGAATGCCTAATTCCCATACTTCTTCCCGCTGAGTGTCATTCCGTCACGAGCTGGTTGGAATCTCCCCTAGGTTTAGTTATTTTCTTATCTTGTGTTTAATGGATGTGGAAAATGCACTGTTTTCTCTTATTTTATGGTTTGGTATTATGTCACGTGCGTTGTTCTGATGTTTGGATGAGATGCTGCTACCTCCGCCTGGAGAGTTAAGTCTATGTAGTAGTGAACCTAACTGTAATACAGAATACTGTTGATATGTACGGTAGCGTAGTTCATGTGGTACCCTATTATATTCCCTGGGTGCCTTTTTTTGTCTGTATGCTGTTTGAAATGCACGAAACATATAGAAGAAGTATTTTTACGGGGTTTCTATAATGTTTTAAAATATTTATTGGATATTTGCAAAGTGATTCCAATGTGCAGATAAAATAGGCTCTTGACATCTAGTTAAGAAGTGCAATGTCAAAATATGTTAATTATAAGAAAGTTGAGTCAATGTTTGTTTAGTTAACTATTTAAAGAAATAAATATCTTGTTTGGTATATATGTTGGTTGACTTGTGAGTGCGTGGTTGTTAGCTTATTAGCTAAGCCTGTCGAGTGCGTTTCCAAGGTCCCACCACTGGAGTAGAGTATTATGTGTGCTTGAAGACAGAGCTCTAGTGAAGTATCAAAGGCCCCGAGAAAGTACAATAATAATATCCTGAATAGTCCAAAGAATAAAAGTATTTGGAAATGAAAATGTCTGTGATATAAGATGCGATTGCAGCATTCTATGGGTCAATTTGTGAGTAGTTTGTATGCTTTGTAATTCCAGTGAACTCTGGGGAAAACTAACAATTGGCAAGCAAATATCGGTGAACCATATACATATATTTTTTCACTAATGAAGTGATTCAGAATGTTTGTTGCAAATATAAAATGATTTAAGAATACCTTGAGCCATTTTGGAAATTTAGTATATTATCTCGATAGTTTTTAAGGTTTAATCACTCGCATTTCACCAGTTTTCACGCGTCGCTGTAAGCTCGTCTTAAGAAGTGACCATTACAATATTATTGTTTCCTTATGTTGTGTTTATTTGTAAGTATATTTGAAGTAAACGGCCCTGTACTGACTGAAGTATGGTGGCCGTGTATTGTCAGAGTCAAATACAATGATCTGTTAACTGTAACTGTATCTGTAACTGTAACCCCTGAGGGTAGGGTCCTGTACATAAACATATGTTCTTAGTGTAATGTGGAAATACATATTTACGTTGTAGAGAGTTTCATATAGTGGAGTACGCTACGGAGCAGAAGGCGTGGGTACTGTACTTGCTATAGACGGGCACTATAGACCATCACCCACCTCGGTAACTATCTGTGATATAACGCTAAGTAGGTAGCAGGAGCAGGCGGCAAACAAGCAAGCATTATCTAATGTCCAGGGGAAAGGTTGACACCATATCTTACTTATATATTTAAGTAAACTATTATGTGTGAGTGCGTGTGTGCAAACAAACAAACACAAACAAAACAAACAAACAAACGTGGTATGTGATATTCATTATTTCTCTGTACAAAAAGACTGATTTTTTTTATTGAAGCATTTTACTAAACTCAGTAAAAGAGTTTTCAAAGCTATTATAATATTATTAAAAGAATTGAGCAGATTATAAACAGTCGATGTGCAGATTAAATATTTATTAGGATTACATCAAAATTTTTAATATATATTTTTATTAATTTTTATAATAATATTTAAACATGCCAAACAAAACACACTACAAGATCAGGGATTGTGGCTTTTGCCGATTCTTGAATGTTTGATGATATGACGTGTCACCCTTGCGCCTTTCTCTCGGTCATGGGCCCGCCTGGCACTGCCGGGCCGTATTCCCCGTTGGATGATAACGGCCCGGCAACTAAACAGGCGGCCTCGAGCCACCCGCAGTGGATCAGTAGGGCTACAACAGACTATTGCTATGTATGATCTTCCCTTTATTTGCAAAACAAACTATTGTTTTCATTTAGTTTGATTACTTGTCTATTAATTTATTGTCTGTCATATAAATAACACTAAACAAACTTAATTACTTTTTTTTTAATTGCTTCTTTGACCTTATTTAGTTGTATTTCATTTATAATGACAATTTTAAAATGACATGACTAAATTATTTATAGTACCAATTTTAGAAACAACCAACCATTTCAATATAATGTCTGTTACTCTTTATGACCTTTATATTGATTGAAAACTAATCTTCGGCTCTCAGCCGGGGGGATCCAGATCCAATTTGTCCTTTTTTAATGTTTTAATTTAACCCCCAAGTCTTTATATGAATTGTTTATCGGGAAATAATAATTAATCACAATGCAATGACACCCTACTCGGAAATTTTACCTTGAGACCCTGAATGCTAATACATACATAGGGAGACGTCGTTAGTACGGTTTAAAACATTGAATTGGCGTGACTCGAGTGTCGAGTGTTGACATGGATTGTTATGTTAACCAGTTCTATTTTTCAACGGCTGAATATGTAATTTGATTGAATAACCACCCTAAAGTGAGATATGAAGAAGCATTCCTTGTAGCGCCATGTGCAGCTATATCTTTATGCAACCAATGTAACATGTAACTACATTATTAAGGCAGTGGAATAATGTGATACGACTAATGGACTCGTGTTAAAGAAGCAACCATTGTTTAGTGTGATGAATCCAAGATTAAATTTATGTGACAGTTTCCTTACAGTGTGTAGGTCATGACTCTAGCCATTTTGTAAGCACAAGTCAGAAGAATAAGGCTCTCCAATTTGTATATACATATATATATTTTGAAACAAATCGCCTTAGTTTGATTAAAATGAAAAAATAATATTTTTATGTGGATATGTGTCCCAGTAACAAATCTTAACCTTTGAGTGTTAAGAAAATAGAAGAAATTGATGATATAGTTTATAAATATGAAACACAGTGACCCTTGTCGTATGAATACTAAATTATCACTTCCTTACAAGCAAACTCTTCTGTAAGTTTCCAACTAGTGCATTTCTTGTAAGTATTACAGTATTAATCATTATAATTAATAAAATAATACACTGAACTACTTTGTTTTATTATCTTTACTCTGTTCCATTCGGGTACTGTCCAGTACACTTTTCACACTGGTCACTTTTTTTTACCTCTAAATGGAAGGAGCTGCTGTACGACTAAAACCCGTGCAATGCGAAAGCATGCATAGTCAAATCACGGCATCGAAAGTTGTTAATTCTGGTTGGAGTGGACGGCTGCTACGCAGTATCGCACTGGTCCTATGATGTGACCATGTAATGTAAAAGGTTCTAAACTACATTAAAAGAATTGCCTGTGAATGTGCCTGTTTGGTTTTTTGCTGTCCGGTGAAAACTGTACAGTGTGAAAAGAGCAGATCGTAACTGCAATGGACTACATATAGCCCAGTGTCAATGATTCCTCCAAGCTGGATTCTTTACAGATGGTAGGAATACCTTTAGTTAACTAAGTCCCCGGTTTTCCCCTTCGTGTTTTCTCATTCAAATAAAATTTGTAGACAATATTTCTAGCCTTAAAATTATGTATAACGATAGCTTTAGTGGCGGTTTTATCTAAAGAGCATTTGTGCAGTGAAACACTTTCAACAAGTGAGCCATTAAAATTCCATGCTAAAAATGCACCCGTCTGCCAACACTGCCCAAGAGTTAGTCTGAAATGAATCCCACACGAATAGGACTTTCTGTTCTAAGAAACATACTACAGCGGAAGACGTGTGAACAGTCTACAAGTAGCTCGGGTGCGCAGAGCGACTATGAGATTCGTTAATCCCAAATTTGTACGTAATAGTACTTGGAAGAATTGATAGTTTTTTTTTTCTGTAATTGTCGTGTTTCAAGTTAATAAATGCGGATGCTACTTTTTTATTGCCGTATTTCTAGAATTTGCTGGCATTGGCAAGTATATAAAATTTTAATCAATCGCCGAATTTTATCTCGTTGCTAGGTTGTAATAAAATTTAATTGCTGTTGCGATGTGATAAAATTCCTTTAGATGTAGGGGAAAAAATATATGGAAAGCCAGTAGGATTTTCTCATGTATCTGTTAGTGCTTACCTAAAGTCATTAAATAGAAAAAGTTTAAAAATTCACGCATCGGTGTGCAAATGCGTCCACAGCCCGCAACACTAAATAACTAAGAGTCTAAAAATAAATAAAAATGTTAATATCTATTAAAAGCTTCTCACGCTTTTTAAGGTCATTTTATAAATATTTTCCAGTCTTAAAAATTATAAATATTTCAATAAATACCAACTCTTGTGCCACCAATCTTCTAATAAATGAACATCAATAGAGAAAAGGAGGATAAACTGTAAAACTATGACCTCTATACTTAAATTTTCTAATAAAACTGTTCATCTGAAGCGGCCTGCCAGGTAAGTATGTTTTTCTGTATCTGTTTGTACATAATTAGATAAAGAATAGGAATGTAAAGCTGATGTACATGGCCAGCTATGCAACGCAACCAGCAGCCTATATTTAGAAGAAGAAGGCTTTCCGAGCACAAGGCGGGAATGATTTCCCTCCACTTCCACCTACCTGCGAGCGACGTGAACTTGTGCTTCTTAAAGATAATTGTGCTTAAGATTGAGAAATAAACAGAGACTTACAAAATTACAGTCTATTACTTGACTTTCCCCCACATAATAAGTTCAAGTGTTACACATCAGAAGTGGGATCAGAATTAAATATGCCGAAATCTGCTTTTAACATCGGGTCCGTCGCCATTTTAAGTTACACGTGTTGAAATTTTGAATAACGTCGGTTGCCGTCAACGTAATGATGTCGGGAATCGGAAGAGGCGTGCTGTCAACCAAAGGTTACAAGGCGAAAAGGAACGTGACATTAAAGAAGTCCACACAAAAATTCATAAAGGAGACAATGAAGGAACTTATGAAGGAGTCAGCCAAGGCGAGGAACGAATATTATGGCGCCCGCCAAGGTCCGCCATTACGGGTCATGGCGGAATTAATTCCACAATTCGATCCAGAAGATCGAGATTGCAATGTATCCTCGTGGCTTCATAAGATTGAGCAGCTGGGGCTAATTCACAAATGGAGCGACTACGAAAAGTCGTTCACGATGCAGACTCGATTGACCGGCCAAGCTAAAGCGTGGTTCAATCGTTTGGAGTGCTACGATTTGGAGTGGTGCGAATGGAAGACGGCACTCGAACGAGCTTTTCCGCGCCAGCATGATTATGCCGATCTGCTCGAGGAGTTGGTGAAGCGGAAGAAGTTGCCGCAGGAGACAATGTCTCATTTCTACCACGCCAAGCTCGCAATGATTAATCGGTGCCGCTTAGATACGGAAGCGTCAGTATCACTGATTATTAAAGGATTACCGATCGAATTGCAGACGAATGCTCGGGCTTTTAGGTGCGTTGAACCGGATGAACTGTACGCGGGATTTTTGGCGGCCCTGGAGCACTACCAGTCTCCAGCATTGTCAACATCGACGTCAAAATCGGTCAGCGCTCCCCAAACTTCGCGGACAGAAGGCTGGCAACCCAAGCAGGAACCCAGATGCTTCATCTGCTCGAAACGGAACCACGTGGCTCGGGATTGTCGCTTCAGACAGCAGCCGTCGGAGAAATGCTCGAGATGTGGACGCTTCGGACATCGAGAAGTAACCTGCCGCGCATACATATCCAAAGAAAATCAAATTCCTGTCAAGGAGGTAAGGATCCTCTCTTTATTTGATCTGAACAGCACCTATCTCAAGGAAGTTAAGGTGAATGGTGTTTCGTTCTGCGGATTTATCGACACGGGGAGCCAAGTTAATATAATCAGTATGAAAAGTGCCGAAGAAATAAAGGTGCCTTTAGAAGTCAGCTCCTATATTATTAAGGGATTCACAGGAACTTGTGTTCCAGCTCTGGGCCAAGTAAAGATAGATATAGTCATTGATGACATTGATTTTCATACAGAAGCTTTGGTCACAGACTGTGACATGAATGATGTAGACTTTTTAATTGGCCAACCAATAATAAATAAATATGGCATCGAGATGACAGTGGCAAGCGGTAGAGCTAAGTTTACCAAGGAAAGTGGTTTTGAGTCGATTTCTAAAATTAACGTTATCGAGGATTTTGAAAGAAAACACTTAGTGAGAATTAAAACTACTACCATAATACCAGTTGGAGTATCTGGCAAAGTAGATGTTGTCGCACCCGAAGAAGGGAGATTATTAGTGAAGCCCAGGATGCTTTGCCTTGGTCAGCAATCCTACTCATTTCCCGGATCGCTTCTAGATTGCCCCAATGCTAGTATTGAAATAACGAACTTAGGCTCTGGGGAACTCAAGTTGACGGCAGGATGCTTACTGACTAGGGCTGAAAGATTAGTGGAACACCGCTCATTGGAAGGTGAAAGAATACCCCCAGAATCCCGTCCATTCGCTGCTGAAAGCATACGCGTGGGAGAGGTACGTGAGGTCCATAGTGAAAACCTGTTGAAACTTTTACATAAATGGTCCCACTGCTTTGCTAGATCTACGAAGCAGCTGGGTAAAACTTCATTTGGGGAAATGAAAATAACTACAACCACCTCCCAACCAGTTCATCACAAACCGTATAGACTATCTTTCAAAGAACGAGAAATTGTACGGAACAAAGTTAACGATCTCCTGGAAAGCGGGATAATTCAAGAATCCGAATCCGAATACGCAAGTCCCATTATTTTAGTTAAAAAAAAGACGGGAGATGTTAGATTAGTCGTTGATTATAGAGCTTTAAATGCAATTACAACAAAAGACAGGTACCCAGTAGGTCACATCGAGGATCAAGTGAACAGAATCTCGGGGAACATGTTCTTTACAAGCCTAGACATGGCTCAAGGGTATCACCAAATACCTATATCCGAAGATTCAATTGAGAAGACTGCATTTATAACACCGGACGGGCAATACGAGTACACTCGGATGGCTTATGGGCTTGCCAATGCACCAGCCGTTTTCGTCAAAACCATAAACAGAGTCTTAGGAAGTCTACGGCATAAGGAAGTGCTGGTTTTTATGGACGATATTTTAATCCCCTCTCGCACCGAAGAAGAAGGCTTGGTGCTCCTTGAGACCGTACTGGAATTATTCGATAAAGCTGACCTTCGACTCAACCTGGAGAAATGCTTCTTCCTAAAGACAGAGATAGATTACTTAGGGCACCGAATTTCTAAAAATGGTATTAAACCAGGGAAATTCAAAATTAATGCAGTAGCTGATTTCCCCACACCAAAAAATGTTCATGAGATAAGGCAATTTATTGGCCTGGCAAGCTACTTCCGAAAATTTGTCAAAAATTTTGCAACTATTGCAAGGCCCTTGACTGAACTTACAAAGAAAAACTCTCCCTGGGTATGGGGCCGAGACCAGAGTGAGTCACTTACCTCCTTAAAAACTATTCTTACTTCAGACCCTGTTCTGGCACTCTACGACTGTAAGGCTCAGACTGAAATACACACAGATGCCAGTAAACTAGGCATAGGAGGAATATTGCTTCAAGTTCAAGAAGATTTGGCATTGAAACCGGTCGCATACTTCAGTCGTGTCACCTCCAAGGAAGAGTGTTTCTACCACAGTTACGAACTGGAGACACTGGCGGTTGTAGAAACAATTAAACGATTTAGGATTTATTTAACAGGAATACATTTTAAAATAGTGACTGATTGCGCGGCTGTACGCGCTACGTTAGTTAAGAAGGACCTCATTCCCAGGATTGCAAGATGGTGGCTATCGATTCAAGATTTCGATATGGAAATAGAATACAGATTGGGTGCTAAAATGCAACATGTGGATGCATTGAGTCGAAACCCTGTTCAACCAGTTCTAGTGTCAATGATAAATTCTGAGGATTGGTTCCTATCGCTTCAGTTGCAAGACCAATCTATAAATTCCAAGGTTAACCAGCTAAAAAGCGCACAACCAAATAGAGATATTACCAACAATTACACGTTTAAGGAAGGGCGACTGTACCGGAAGACTTTGCATGGAGAGAGGCTTGTGGTGCCTAAAATAGCAAAATGGAATCTTTTGCACAAATGCCACGATGAGATTGGACACCCTGGATTAAAAAAATGTGATTCTCGGATAAAGGAAAAATACTGGTTTCCAAAAATGACCAGATTCATAAAAAAATATGTGGAGGGTTGTATTGATTGTGCTTACAAGAAGGGGCAATATGGGCGTATAGAGGGAAAACTCCACCCTATTGAAAAGCCCCTGAAACCAGGGCACACTATTCACATTGACCATTTGGGCCCTTTCCCCAAAAGCAGTAAAGGAAATCAATACCTGCTTATGACAGTTGACTCGTTCTCGAAGTTTTTAGTTGCAAAGCCATCTCGTAGTGTGGGGTCCATCGAGAGCATTAAACTTCTGAAAGAAATATTCAGTATTGTTGGCTACCCTGTAAGGATCATTTCAGACCGAGGACTTGCATTCACCAGTAGGTATTTTAAGGAGTTCGTTAATCTAAAACAGATGAAACATGTGCTCTGTGCTGTAGCCACATCCAGAGGCAATGGCCAAGTTGAACGTGCTAACCGCACAATTTTGGAAGCGATAAGAACAGGAACAGCCAGTGAAAATACTTGGGATTGCGAAATTCCAGACATCTTGTGGGGAATCAACAACACAGTGAATGTGAGTACTGGATATTCTCCTTTCCAACTGATGTTTGCCTACAAGGGAAATTTGCTACCCGATCTAGAAGCTGACAGTACAAATAGCGCTCACCAAGAGATGCAATTATTGGAGTCGAGGAGAACTAAGGCGACAGAGAATATGAAGAAGGCAGCCATAAGAATGAAAAAGTCCTTCGACAAAAGGCGAAAGGCAGCTAGAAAATATTTAAAAGGTGAACTTGTACTGTGGAAGGACAGTTCAACAAACTTAGGAGGCTTGAGCAGAAAAGTAAAATCTCTGTATGGTGGTCCTTACAAAGTCACAAAAATTCTTAAGAACGATAGATACAAGATAAGGAGTATTAAGGGTATGCGAGGATATAAAACCTTTACTGCGGTTGTGGCCGTTGACTCCCTCAGACCATATCGCAGTACCCCGAGC
Source organism: Halesus radiatus (assembly GCA_022606495.2). Classification (NCBI taxonomy): domain Eukaryota; kingdom Metazoa; phylum Arthropoda; class Insecta; order Trichoptera; family Limnephilidae; genus Halesus; species Halesus radiatus. The sequence continues at coordinate 103,128 of JAHDVE020012203.1, read as the reverse complement.
ATGCCGAGCGAGTCTGAATCCAACGACAGTGAAACAGAGACCCTCGACCTGATAGATCTACTAGAAAGCTAGTAGGTGAGCAATATATGTCACATTGGTGGCGATTGTATGTCACATTAGTGGCGAGCAATGTATGTCACATTGGTGGCGATTGTATGTCTACATCGGTGGCTAATGGTAATATGTTTGTATGTTTCTAGACTTATGGCAAACAAAGAGAGAGCCGTGAGGACACGACCAAAGGTCAGGATGGGCGAGTGTAAAGCTGATGTACATGGCCAGCTATGCAACGCAACCAGCAGCCTATATTTAGAAGAAGGCTTTCCGAGCACAAGGCGGGAATGATTTCCCGCCACTTCCACCTACCTGCGAGCGACGTGAACTTGTGCTTCAAAGATAATTGTGCTTAAGATTGAGAAATAAACAGAGACTTACAAAATTACAGTCTATTACTTGACTTTCCCCCACATAATAAGTTCAAGTGTTACAGGAAGTAATATTTGTACAGCGCCCTTAAGGTGATTTTTCACAAAAACGGTGCTATACAAATCATATGATTATTATCTAGGGGATTTTTTGGGCTGGAAAAAACATGCTTTACACTCATTAGAGGTAGGGCAGATTCATTCGCAATGGTGAATCGATTTAGTCTGATTCAACTAGTCTTGTGAATTTCCTAATTTAATTCATTGAAAAAATGTTAAAAAATAAATGAAAGGCAGGGGATTTTTTCGCATTGCAAATTGTGCTGGTATAGGAAATATAATATTTAAAAATAAAACAACAATCTTATTATGTGACTTTGTATTCACTGTGTCTCTGATCTGTCGATATCGAGTCTGTCCATACTAGGTCTGCAGGGCGCAAGTTAGTGAAGTCACTGCGAGACACTAGTCAGAAGTTCCTAATTCATTCCTCAATGCCCGCGGCGATTCCGTTCGTGTTTAGTCCCAGTCAATATGGCCAAACCGTCACTTTCACTAGTCGTGTGGGAATTTCTGAAGGAATCCGTTCTCGGTAGGGTGCATCTTTGTTTGACTCGTAATATTGTCTAAAAACGAAACCATTATTTACAATATTGAGGTGTATACACATTTTACATATTATTATCTAGTTAGGTACGATTGTTATATTTATGTTTATTTTATTTTTAAATATGTTATTTCTAACACAAGCGCAATTTGCATGTGAAAAAATCCCCCGTTTTCATTTATTTCTTATATATATATATATATATATATATTTTTGTTTTTATGAATTCAAAGAAATTAATTCACAGTACTAGGTAAATCAGAGTGATTCACTATTGCAAATGAATCGTCCATGTCTAGCATGTGTGGATTGCGGGCCAGGATTCTATAAATGCCGATTGATCACTGGTGATATATATGGTATTGTAGAATTTTTGTGTACATTGCCAGGGAATATTTCTCTCTCTTCCTGTATCAACTGTGGTGATAATCTTCTCTACCCAGTGAGCGGGCTGCCTATTGCTACTGTAGTTAAGTAAAGTTGTGTAAACTGTGTTTTATGTGCTAGCGGCACTTGCAGATAGCAATCTTATATTTAAGCATGTTCATTAAGGTAATGGAGGGTATAAGATAGAATTTGGGCAGAGACGGAGGGGGTCCAGCGGCCGAGGTTGGAGATAGAGGGATTAGAGTTCGATTCTAATTTGGAGTTAAATGTTTTGGTTAAATCTATTTATTATATGTTTTATTGTGTACGAGTATGTGTGTGATTTTCCTTTTAATGTAAATTGCGGTGCCACCTCCGCATGAGTTTAAACGGTCTTTTCTGTAAAGGGTATAATTTGAGATATTGGGCGAAGATGATGCATATAGGTGAGTTTCATTTACAAGAATGATGTCTAGTGTATGCGTGCGTATTAGCGAAAATTCTGAGTGTCAATATTTTGTAAAAGACCTCTTGCATTCCAGAATGCGATGGGTAGTGTGGAAGGATTAATTGATTTAGCCATTGAAAGTGAATAAAGAAATGATCTGGGGGCTGCAGAAAATAAGATGGACATGTAGAAAATAAGATGGAGGCAGTTTTGAATTTTGTAATTAAGTCAGCGATGAGGTCACCAACTTTGGAGAAGTCAGCATTTTTTATAAAATCAAAAATATTGAAAGAAGCCGAGGGTGGAGGCGTGGAGGTGGGAAGAATGAGAGGAGCAGAGAAATCTGCTTGAGCAGCCCCTGAGTAGGAGAGGAGGGAGTTGAAGGTTGTACCTCTTACCTCTAGTTGTCATGGGGAAGCAGGTTTTGGTCTAATTGGACACTCTTTATAATTAGCGGGATGAGCGCCTGCACAGTTTGTGCAGGTGGCTGGGCCGTCTTCTCTCCTATGGGCGCAGTGTTTGGAAAAATGTCGACGTTTTGGAGAACAACTTCGTCAGGAATTGCTTTTGATTCTTTGTTTATAACTCCTGCAGTCGCGAGCGGTCCAGTTTATAAAATTATTGAAGGGATGCTGGCAGGTCATGGGGGCAAAATCTCCATTTTAAAGTGGATTTCTCGGGTGAGGAGGTGGTGTCGTCGGGGATGCCGAGAACTTTAAAATAGTTTTGGGTGGGGATAACCGTTTGTGTCGGAGATGATGGGGTCACTCTCCTCTTCTTGGAGTTGGTGTGGGCTTCCGTGAGAGGGGGGAAGAGATCAGAGTTGGCCCTCGACGTTGACGGAGTGGCTGACCTTGGTACGGGTATCTTTTGGGTTGTGGATTTAGTTCCCGAGGATTTGGGGTGGAGAATAATGTAGGTCTTCCTACCCTTTTTGTGGGGAATCTAGCACTGGGCGAAAATATTTAATATATATAATTAATTAATAAATACAATTAATTAATAAATACAATTAATTAATAAATACAATTAATTAATAAATACAATTAGTAAATACTCTGAACACATAATATTAATTAAATTATTTGCTGATCACCGGTGATAAAATATTTTACTACCCAAATTGCCGGATCACCGGAGATCAGTGCTAGATTTTTTTTAGATGCTTTTTACCATAGAGTTGTCAAAGTATTTGGTAATAAAAATGAAGAAAGTTATGTATATATTTGGTGTAAATGTGGCAAATGTCAGTTATCAGTATATTCACTGTGTCTTACTTAGGTGGGTTCATAATATCTCTTGGAATAATGCAAAAAGGTAGGAACTAAAACTCGCTTTATGTATTATGATAAGTCATTTATTCTTCCAGACGGAACATTCGAGGGGTTAGTATTAAATTAGAGTTAATCTAAACTAGGTACAAAAAGGTCATTAAAATTAGAGGGTACTTAATTATATATATGAAACTCTGTATTCTTAAAATTAATTTCACTCGGCGATGGGAGGATTACAACAAGAGTTCAAAGGCACATTTCTGATGATTATCCAAGGTCCAGCATCCTCGCATCTTTGTACCTGGTCTCCGAAGGGCGGAGACCGGTAACTTCCTGGCTGGAAGTCTGCAGCACTGCGGTCAGAGGGCCTGGGCGGCCTCTCCGAGGGTGGAGATGGGTATCTTCCTGGGCGGAAGTGTACAGTCAACTGTCCCGTGGCCTTAGTGGTCTCTCCGAAGGGCGTAGATGGGTCAACCTTCCGAGCCGGTGTAGTGGAGTCAACCCTCGCTGTTCGCCGAAGGGAGAAACTCGGACTTCCTCCTGCGGTGGAGGCGTAAAGTCAATTCTCCCGAGGCCTGGGCGGCCTCTCCGAAGGGCGGAGATGGAACAACCTCCCCAAGCCGGGGCTCTGAACTCAACTCTCCTGTGGCCTGGGCGCCTTCTCTGAAGGGCGGAGATGGAACAACCTCCCAAGCCGGGGCTCTGAACTCAACTGGTCCCGTCGAAAAGCTCCTGTTGCAGGTTGTCATCTGTCGTAGGGATATAGTTCTCCCTATTCCCGTTTGGCGGAGATGTTGCAACGGATCCCTGGCGCTAGTGTCGACCATTAGCTAAGTCGTGCCGCTGGTAGGCCCGTTCCGTAACTTAAATTATTTTTTGCATTCCCAATTGGGGAATGTTGAATGTTGTGAGGCAGAAGGTATTGGGGAGGGTAAGGAGAAGAGGAAGAGGAAGGTAGGGAAATAGTGAAATACCTGACTATTCAGATCTGGTCACCAAACACGGATAAAAGCCATTTCAAGCAACGTTTCAATTCTGAATGGTGGTCTTTCACCAGGGCGATACTGAGAGTATCTTTCACTCTGGAACGTGTGCAAATACACTATTATTTTAAATGAATTAATTGTGAAACACAAATTAATTAAATAAAATTTACTTGCGCACGCCGGGATTTGAACCCGCGACCTTCGGATTCGTAGTCGAGAGCCTTACCCCTCGACCATGGAGGCCGTCAATAGATTTATTGACAACTGAGTTATTAGTTCCCCTGCTTCCATATTCGTATTTTCCAAAACGGACATAACGTTCTCTATTTATAAGTGATTTTTCTCTCAGTGAAGTTAAGTCATCTTCGGTTGTGTCAACTTTTATCTGGTACCGGTGGTAAATATTTGGTTCGCTTGATCGTGCCATGTCTTCCCCGGTCGTCACCGACTTTTTCTTCCATTCTCATTCATTCAAACTCTTTTGTTGTCCTGACTCTTGACATTACCTGACTCAAGTTCAAAATTTACGCGCTTGGTGTGTAGGTATGAAAAGGGGGCAGGCACTGCGTAAGCATAAACATACGTATTGGTTATGAAACAGGCGGCACTTGAATCGATAGTAATAAATAAGATAGTATTAAGTAAATGAAACACATTGTTATTATGAACCACGAATAAACCTTGAAAATTATTTGCGGATTTATCGTATCTTTTTTTAATAAATTGTATATTTCCTATGTAAATATGATTACGTAAATAATAATATAAAAACAAAAGATTAAAAAAAAGGTTTTTTTCAGGTCGGTATTTTAAATTAAGTACGGCAAATTTGTGTTCCAACGTAAATTGGTCGTTTTAAATTTAATTTAAAATCCACCATAATGCTTATTGTAATTTTATTTTTAAAAAAAAAATTATGTTTCATTATATTTTCAAAGTAATTAAACTTTCATACACAATGACAACCACAATTACACCTTTGATGTCGGTTTATGACGTCAATAATAATTTTAAAATGCATAGGTAATACACACACTTTTGACTAAGCAACTTGTAATGCTCATTATGACGTTTGTTGACAGTAACAATCAAATAAATACTTAATTTTTCACCAATTTTGAATGATTGCGTCGCCATTCTTATCATTCCGAAATCTGCATTCCGCGTGAGAAGCCCGAGATGAATGTGATATAGCCTTTTGTAATCACCTAAAAATAAATGACCGAATTCACCGAAATATTTAGATTTAAAATGTGCATTTTAAATAATAGGAATTCCCAGATTAGACCGGCCATAAAATAAATTTAGTACAAAGGCTAGCCGAACCTATTGTTAAGAAAAATCGTAACTAAAATAATATAATCTTAACTGCTATTTTGGGAAAGTCCGCAATTCCTTTGGAATTTTGAGACAGCAATAACCAACCTCAAAGGAATTGAGCCGACCGACGGAACAAAGGCCGCTGAACAATGCGGGTTAAAAGATAATACCTACAGGTAGACAGGTAGACAGAAGGACAGTGGGCTCTAGGAGTCAGTCGATTGCCAGAGTCCGCCCAGGACGGAGAGTCGAGTGAAAGCTTCCACCGAGGAAGCACGAGTGAGGTGCAGTCTTCCACCGAGGAAGCACGAGTCATTGCAAGAGTCTGCCCAGGACGGAGAGTCGGTTGCAGTAGTCCACCCAGGACACACAGCCAAGTGAAACCTTCCGCCCAGGAAGGTTCCTATTCTCACTCCTTGGAGAGGCCGCCCAGGTCCTCTACGCTCTACGAATTCTACGCTTCCATCCCAGAAGGAAGTAACTGATCTTCGCCCTTCGGAGATCAACATCGGAGACCGCCCATGCCTCTGATTATCGCCGCGTTGCACCTACTCCCGATCCGGAGGTACACGAATACGTAGTGCGAACTCGAGGACTCTACATACAACGCAGCCACTGGATCCTGGACATCCATCACCAAAAAGGGAAGTGCCTGACTCTAATGATAATTCCTCCCACATTGCCTAAAGCCAGTGAACCTCTAATTTTAAGTACAAAGACTTTAACAGTAGAATTAAGTAATTCGGTATCTAGTTTTATTAAATTTATTATGTCTAATTAAGTTTTACTCTAGTTTTAAGACTAACCCCACGACTATCAAAATAAATTACTTGTAACTACCTAAGATCGCATTTCTGTTCCTCCCTTTTTGCATTATTCCTAGAATAATACCTACTGCCCGACGCACCGTCATATCAAATGCAGTGTGATTTTATGCTGCCCTAATTTTGGCCTCATAAACGAAAAATACTATCTAAACGCCTTGTACATAATAATATGTAGTAAGAAAAGAAGCATACTGACCCATTTCAATCTTTGTAATCATCTTAGAAGGGTATACAAACAGTTAGTTTGATAAGACGCTAATTAATGCAGTGGGTTATAATTCTAGGAATAACACAAAAAGGTTAGGAACTGAGAAGCAATTTAGGTATTTACAACAAGTCATTTATTTTGATAATCGTGGGGTTAGTCTTAAACTAAAGTTAATCTTAATTAGACACAAAATTTCAATAAAACTAGATAGTCAAGTACTTAAATCTACTTGTAAAGTCTTTGTACTTAAGGGCGAAGACTCAAAGATAGCGCTAAACGTCACTTTGCGGGTTGCTAACGTTCGAAATATAACAAATAATGTATCTGTAAATTCTATATGAGTGGTTAGGAAAATGTCTAAGGTTCCGAATGGCGACAATTCTTAAAGTGCAATGCTTTCCATTCTATACGAAATATGTACTGCAATATTAAGAAAAACGCTAAAAGTGCCTTCACTGTTATGTTAACTACGCATATTACAAACAGTTTTAATAAAAATCCTTCCATAATCTCACTTTAATAAAGGTCAACAACCGATTGGGTTAATTGGAAATACTACAAAGTACCTACATTTCTACTGTTATTCACTTAAACTTTATGAAATATTTTATTCTATGGCGCCATATAAAATTCCATACGAAAAAATTACGCCGCGCGCTGGTCACGAGATTTGGCGAGAGCGGGTCATTCACGAGCTGACTCCAGAGGCGAGAGCACGTATGTATTTACTGTCATTATTTTCTACGCGTCTACGAGATATTTAATTTGATTAGTACTAGGAACGCTGAGGAAACCGGTATTATTCGATCGGGGTAAGCAGAAATTAAATCATTATTATTCTCCAACTAAATTTATTTGAAATCGTCTTTTAATAAATTGTTTTCTTTTTACTTATTCAAAATGGGAAAAAATAATATTATATTCTATCAAATCGGGTACAATGGAGTTCAGGGGTACACTGAACTCGAATTTAACGAAATTATGAATTTAAAATGCATAATTTTTTTTGGCATTTTTGAATTTCTTGAGTTCTTTACCGATTTCGTTCAAAATCGGGATTAGGGTGTTTGAACATGTACTGAACTCGAATTGAACGTCAAATTGCATAATTTCAGAGGCCATTTTGAATTTCTTGAGTTCTCTGCCGATTTCGTTAAAAATTGAATAAGGATGTTATGAGATGCACTGAACTCGGCTTGAACGTCAAATTGCACAATTTCAGCGGTCGCTTCGTTAGATTGTTTAATTGTGAAGAAATAAACACTTAATAGTAACAAAAAATAAAAATAAAAGGCACTATGTATAGGTACTGTCAATTATTAATATGTTATGTAGGTACTAAAAAACAAACAATGTGTTACTTTCCTAATATCCGCATATTCTCATAAGTTACCTTATCCTATACCAACAGATTGACATACTTTACTTACATATAGTCGGCGGTGTAAATTTTGTGAATTAAAAATAAACTTTATACTTTCGCTTTTCCTCTTTTTTCCGACTGCAAATTTAAGTTTGTCAACCTTCTATTAATTTATTTTTATGCACTGAATAAATAATAAATGTATTCAGCAAATGTCTTTTATTTTGTATTTCATCAATTGCCAATACGGCGCGGGCGTGTTTTACATTATCCACATTTCCCCCAAAAAAGTCGGCGGCTTGCGGTGCTCCGTTCTATCGAGTTTGGCGGCTAAAATACCTAACGGCGATGAGTACGTGGTCTTATACTGGATCCTTAAAATTAACTATTTACTTCGTTTAAATCTACGCAAGTTTGTATTCTTAAAACTAGATATTCACTTGGGTTAATTATACGGGAAAGTTGATTCTTAAAACTAGAGATTCACTTAGCTCAATTATACGGGAAAGTTTTACTTATCCTACGTAAAAGTCTTTACGAGAGTATTCACAGGGTGACAGGGTGGGAGAATTATATGGTATGAGAGTTCAGAGGCACTTCCCTTTACTGATGGCTATATAGGGTCCAGAGAGCGGCTGGGTATCCAGAGTTCTCGCGTTCGCACTAGGTATCCAAGTACCTCCGGATCGGGAGTAGATACAAACGCGGCGATAATCAGAGGCCTGGGCGGTCTCCGGGGTTTGATCTCCGAAGGGCGAAGACTGATCTTACTGAAACTTCCTGGGTGGAAGCGGGGGGGTCGACTCGCGGTGCAGAGCCTGGGTGTCTTCTACGGTAGATCGCCGAAGGGCGAAGACCAGACTTCCTTCTGGGACGGAAGCGTCAAGCCAACTCGTGGTGCAGAGCCTGGGTGGTCACATGCAGTAGATCTCCGAAGGGCGGAGATCGTACTTCCTTCTGGGACGGAAGCGTAAAACTCACTGGGCAGCCTCTCCGAAGGGCGAGAATAGGTACCTTCCTGGGCGGAAACCTAAAACAGACTGTCCTCTCTTCAAAGGCACTGTTCCTGTAACCATCTGTAGGGATCTTTTTATGACCCGTATTGTCTGGTGGGCCGCTCATTCATTACACGCTTATTTCCTTTTAGGTTTTATTGCTGTCCTTTTGTAAAATAATCCCGACTTTCTATTTGCTTTCGAAATGCTAGCTAAGGGTCCTTTACGATGACTCTAAGCTTTATGATGGTTTCCGGCTTGAACAAAATGTACGCGGCTAGCCCTTGTGCAATTTTTTATGGCCTGTCTAGTCTGGGACTAATTAAGAATTGAAATGCAAATGTTCATAAAGTAAGTATGTCTGTGAATTCGGTCATTACTTATAGGTATTACAAAGGATACATCAAGTTTAACAAAACATCTATAAATACGTAAAATGTTAACATTGTATGTTCTTTCGACGGCTATCCGAAATAATTTATAAGGTTAAATTCGCGTATAATTTTTTTTAGACTTCGTTCTCAAAAATAAAGGCTTAAATCAAAAAACTTTTTCCAGAAAATCGATTCCAAATGTGAGGTAGATTCACCAGTTTCATCAGTTCCATGACAAAATTTAGCAATTCGTGCAAAACCAATGCGATTTTACAACTGAATGTAAATGACGAAACATTTGTAAAAAGGATCATACTAAATACTTTACCAAAATAGAAGGTTCTGTAAACAAGATGTACCTTTTCACTAGTTGGTTGTTTTACTTAATATCTCAGATTTTCGATTGTTTACATTCACCGCGATACTGACGCAATTTTTATGTTATAGTTCCGCCAGTTAGGAACGCACTGTTACAGCCACCTAGCGACAAAAAAGAAGACAATTTGACGGTTTATAAATTTCGTTCAGCCTATAACATGCACTTAACATCACATCGCATCAATCAATATATCGATGTCAAACCGCCATTCTGTGACAGCGTGGATAAAGATTTTTGAAGACTAAATTTAATGTTTATTTTAAGAAGGCATTTTTTTTGTTTATAGTTAATTTCTGTCGACCGATTTCAGTCCTTCAGTCTGGTTTACACGGTTCGATTTTAGTTGATCAACTTTTATTGAAAGTTAAAAATTGAGAGGTAATTGTGGTATGTTACAATGTAATTGCTTTTATGATTTTTTTATGTCGTGCTAAAGCAATAGCAGAGAAATCTTCTTGATTTTACGTTTTATAAGCCTACCGATGGCGATGTGATGAAGTTGATATATCCTTTGTAATACCTGTAAGTAATGACCGAATTCACAGACATACCTAGTTTCTAAAATGTGCATTTCAAGTAATAATAATTCCCAGACTACACAGGCCATAAAAAATTGCACAAAGGCTAGCCGCGTATATTGTTGTTCAAGCCGGAAACCATTGTAAAGTAATCGTAAAGTAAGTACCCTTAAATAATATTTTAGAAAGTCGGCATTATTTTACAAAGGGACAGCAATAAAACCTAAAAGGAAATAACCGTGTAATAAATGAGCGGCCCGCCAAACAATACGGGTCATAAAAAGATCCCTACAGATAGACAGGCAACAGGGCTCTCTGACGAGAGGTCAGTGAGTTTTAGTCTTCCGCCCAGAAAGGACATTTGGCTTGAAGCTTCCGCCCAGGGAGGTACCTAATCTCGCCCCTCGGAGAGGCCGCCCAGCTCCTCTGACGACAGTGAGTGTTACGCTTCCATCCCAGAAGGAAGTCCGATCTCCGCCCTTCGGAGATCTACCGTAGAAGTCGCCCAGGCTCTGCACCGCGAGTCGACCCCCCCGCTTCTGCCCAGGAAGTTACTGATCTTCGCCCTTCGAAGATCAAACCCCGGAGACCGCCCAGGCCTCTGATTATCGCTGCGTTTGTACCTACTCCCGATCCGGAGGTACTTGGATACCTAGTGCGAACGCGAGAACTCTGCATACCCAGTCGCGCTCTGGACCCTGTATAGCCATCAGTAAAGGGAAGTGCCTCTGAACTCTCATTATAATTATTCCACCCTGTCATCCTGTGAATATTCACGCAAAGACTTTTACGAAATATCACACCTGAATATACAAACGTTTACGTAAGATAACTATGACGTTCCCGTATTATTAAACCAAGTGAATCTCTAACTTTAAGAATCAACTTTCCCGTATAATTAAGCTAAGTGAATCTCTAACTCTAAGAATCAACTTTCCCGTGTAATTAAGCCAGTGAATCTCTAGTTTTAAGAATACAAACTTTTACGTAGATTTAAGAAAAGTGAATAGTTAATTTTAAGAAGCGTAGAATTAAGTACTTAACTCTAATTTTAATGATATTTTATACTTAATTAAGATTAACTTTAGTTTAAGACTAACCCCAGGATTATAACAATAAATGCCCTATAGTAACTACATAAATTGCTTTTCAGTTCCTAACCTTTTTGCGTTATTCCTATAATTATAACCCACTGCAGTAATTAGCGTCTTATCAAAGTGCGCATAAACATTTATTTATATAAAATTATATTTTCAGTTCTTAACCCAAGAACGATTATTTGTCAAAGACAATTTTCATTGAGGTAACACTTAAAAAATGGAAATGAAGCTTGTTTTCATATGTTTTTGACGATTTTACGAGAGTTTTCCACAAATTCTCAATTTTTATCCTAGATAAGAGGTAATTATCCAGTTTATAGTCATTGGATTGATAGTAGACGTAGGGAAATTTTTTCGTTTACAGAACTACGCGTAATTTCTCATGGCCTTTTCTCTTTTCAGGTCAAACAGTCTAACGAGCCGTCCCAGGCTCTCGCCACAATGGACCCGGATTCGGCGGGGGCCGATATATGTCGAGTATGTCGGTCAGAAAACACTGCCGACCGGCCGCTATTTCACCCCTGCATTTGTGCTGGATCGATAAAGTTTATCCACCAGGAGTGTCTAGTGCAATGGATGAGGTACTCCAGGAAGGAGTTCTGCGAATTATGCGGCCATCGATTCTCTTTTATGCCAATCTACTCTCCGGACATGCCGCGACGGTTACCTCTGCGAGACGTAGCCGGCGGCCTGTTGAGCTCTGTAGCCACAGCTGTGAAGGACTGGTTACACTACACTCTGGTGGCTCTCGCCTGGCTCGGCATCGTGCCCCTCACGGCCTGCCGGATCTACCGCGCGCTCTTCTCCACAAACCTCGACTCCTTTGTGACCCTCCTCCTTGACATGCTCTCCACAGAGAACCTTGCCAAGGACGTCTTCTCCGGTTGCTTTGTCGTAACTTGCACTCTCTTCGCCTTCATCGGCCTTGTGTGGTTACGGGAGCAGATAATGCATGGTGGAGGGCCCGAGTGGCTCGAAAGGGAGAACCCGGGTCCTGCTAATGCACTCCCTGAGGGGCGAGAGCCCCCGCAAGCTGCAGATAATAATAATCTGCCTGCAGAAGAGGCTGTTGAAGAGCCTTTGGCGCAGCAAGAACCTGAAGGTGCGGGGGTGCGTGCTGACGCAGCGGACGATGGGCCTGGGGCTGAGGAGGCCAACTGGAATCCCATGGAATGGGACCGCGCTCCCGAGGAACTGACCTGGGAACGATTGCTTGGTCTGGATGGATCTATGGTGTTCCTTGAACATGTTTTTTGGGTAGTGTCGTTAAATACATTATTCATCTTAGTGTTTGCGTTCTGCCCATACCATATGGGTGCAGCAGGTGTGGCCGCTCTAGGACTGGGGGAGCGTGTGGAGGCTTCCCATTTCCGGGGGTTGTTGACCACGCTGGCGGGCTATGAGGTGATTGGGGTACTGCTGGCGGCGTTGCACGCCCTGGCAGGGCTGTTGGGGCTGCGCCGGCCCCGTCGTGCTCTGGGTTTGTGCTATGTGGTGGTAAAGGTGTCCCTGTTGTCTGTGGTGGAGATTGGAGTTCTGCCCCTGGTGTGTGGCTGGTGGCTGGACATCTGCTCGCTGGCCTTGTTCGACGCCACCCTAAAGGACCGTGAGGCGGGACTGGCAGCCGCTCCCTGGACCTCCATGTTCATCCACTGGCTGGTGGGAATGGTGTACGTCTACTACTTCGCATCCTTCATTCTCCTCCTAAGAGAAGTCCTGAGACCAGGAGTGCTCTGGTTTTTGAAGAATTTGAATGATCCTGACTTTAGTCCAATTCAGGTTGGTTCCAGGTGTTCTAAATATTAAATACATCCTTCACTTATCTATATGCGGGGTGATAATAATATATGTTGTAATGGTGTGTTCCAGGAAATGATCCACCTCCCGATAGTGCGGCACTTGCACAGCCTGGTGGCGTCGGCCGTGATATTTGGCACGGCCGTGCTGCTGATGCTGTGGGTGCCGGCCCGCCTGCTGCGCTCCATGTTTCCGGGCTTCCTGCCCTATGTGGTGGCCACCCACGCAGATGCTCCCGTCAATGAGCTTAGCCTGGAACTGCTGCTCCTTCAAGTAAGTCTAATGTTTTATCTCTTCATTCTAGCAGAATGGTAAGCTACCCTGTCTCTGGGGTAGAGAGCCAGCGTTTTAAACCAGTGATAGATACACTACCCGCCTATTTCGTACGGTTAAATAAAAAAATCAAAATGTTAGCGATAATTCTTATTTGAAAACCCTGGCTGAAAATCGGGTAAATATTTCCAATTGGGACTCAGTAGAAAAACTCATAATTGAAAAAAAAGAAAAATACTAAATATGATAAGATTCATAAAAATAAATTAAAAACATTTGTATATGCAGAAATAAAAAAAAGCACTTCATTTTTTACTTTATTTAAATAAAAACGTGTAAAATATTGAGGGAGAGTTGATGCCCGCCATGTTCAATTTTTATAATATGACATTAGACAATAGTTACATATAAAGTGCCAACTATAAATATTAAATATTCTAAATAGGTTGTTAGGTTCTAGTGTTTGAAGAAATAAAATACCCAAATTAGGAATCTAACCGTTTTTTTAATATCTATTTTATGCAGTTAGCACTTAATATTTTTAATTTTATTGATATTTCTTCTATGTTTATTTCATCATTGAATGGTAATGACATGAATAATATTATATCCTCTATTTTTTAAATATCTTTTAATCTTCTATCATACTCGTTTTGCAACAGAGCCATCTTATTAGCATATTGATCGTATTCATGAGTTTTTATCTGTAGATTTATCTGCCATATTTTCGAATAGTTTTAAATCTCCTCTCCTCAATTATGCTTCAAGTTTCCCCTTGAATGCATTTACTTCGCTAACCATTTCAGTGAATTTTTTGTTCTTTCCTGAAATTGCAAATTTAATTAATTTAGCTTTCCTGTAAAGTCATAGAGAAAATCAAGATCACGTAACCACTTATCATCTTCCAACTGAGGATATGATTTATTAACAGTTGCTTTTTAAATGTTTAAATCTTTTTAAAAACCTAGCACGGCTTATCCGCCTCACGTCCCTGTGTAATAGTAGTTCCTCGAGATCAGATTCACATTCCTCTAGTAATGCTCTGAATCTGCGTCTTTGCAAATTGCTTATTTCGGATTTATTGTAAAAATTTTAAAAATAATAATTCTCCTGCTTTAATAAAACTCTCCTTCCATATTTCGCTGTCTTCAAAGGACTTCTTATGTTTAAATAAAATTTTAGCTACCTTGAATGGGACCATACATATCAGACAGGCGATACTACCTGAGATATGTACATATCAGACAGGCGATACTACCTGAGATGTGTACATATCAGACAGGCAATACTACCTGAGATATGTACATATCAGGCAGGCGATACTACCTGAGATGTGTACTTATCAGATAGGCGGGTGACTAGGAATAGTTAGGTGGACGCTTTGGCTACCCCTGCTCTATAGGGTGTGTGGGATTGCACTAATTTCCCCACATCTTGGAATAAAAACCATTATTATTTCTTCAATAGATGTATTATTATTTTGTGGCATCATCATTATTATTATTATTATTATTATTATTTTTTTTATTATTATTATTTTTGTTATTATTATTAATATTATTATTATTATTTTTGTTATTATTATTAATATTATTATTATTATTATTATTAGGCTCTCCCATACGTACGCTTCAGAAAAGTTAAGTCCCCTAAAGTAAGGTAACGATTTGCAGCCCAGTCCATTGTGGGAGGGTCTGAAGCGCCACCCGAGGCGCGTGCTCCAAAGCGTATGTCCAAAGCCCACTATTGTGTAAATTAAAAACGAGTACAAATATTTATAAAGTTGCACTAATACAAAAATTAAAGTAGACAAACATAATATTATGATGGTTTTTGTTTTTACAATTTTACGCTACTCTCACCGAAATCATTTTAATAAAGTGAGAATTTTTTTATTATTTGCCAGCATAAATTTTTATGATGGCCATATTTTGGATTTATATTATTTACTTTGTGTGTCTACCACATTTTAAATATTTATATTGAATCAATAATTATTTACTCTAGTGTGACCTCTTTCACAGCTGTTTCAATTTTTATCTGTCTAATACTAAATATTTGAAAGTAATGTATTTATTGACTTTTGATGGCAGACGTCATCATTATTATTTATAATACAATTCAACTGATTTGGATAATTTAACTTTAGACTTCCAATAATTAGTGCTATTAGTACATATTCTGCTTCTGTTGATACAGAGATGGTCTGCGTAGCTCCCATAAGCACTCCTTGGGCTCATTGTGCTATATCCTATGTATCACCTTATTCCTTTAATGGTGGCGACTGACTTGAGCATTCGCTCGTTGTGAATGTGTTCCAATACTGCGAGCCGAGCCGA
This sequence comes from Halesus radiatus, assembly GCA_022606495.2. Classification (NCBI taxonomy): domain Eukaryota; kingdom Metazoa; phylum Arthropoda; class Insecta; order Trichoptera; family Limnephilidae; genus Halesus; species Halesus radiatus. The sequence continues at coordinate 87,529 of JAHDVE020012203.1, read as the reverse complement.
CCGGATGTCGGCTTTTTAGTGAATCTCTTTGTAATATTAGCCATTCGGCACAACATGTCAGTTCAGGCGAATATTCACAATGAGTGAATGCACCTTAACAGTAGTCTAACTAGGCGTTTGTTTGGCAATGTTCCTGATTCCAAAACGTGGCACCCCGGTATCTCAGCCTCCCTTTGAATAAGGCGTGACATTGGCACCATTGATATCAGTGTTACTTCATCCTCTTCACATTTCCTACAGCTATTGGTGCTTTCTGAGGAGACAGTGTCTAATAGTCCTGCTAGCTAGCTTTTCTTCCAGTGACTTGTAATAATACATATGATTTTATAATTCTAGGTGATTCTTCCTGCCTTGCTAGAACAGTCACATACACGCACGTGGCTCAAGTGGCTTGTCCACTGGTGGTGTGGGGTGGCTGCAGGAGCCCTTGGGTTGCGCTCCTACTTGCTGGGCAGCGGACCCGGTCCCAGTGCGGGTCCAGAGCCCGGCCCGGCGGGGCCCGGAGGGGGGCTGGGGGCCGCCCACCAAGCACTGCTGCAGAGGGAGGGCCCCACGGGGTGGCAACCCTACGAGCGGCCGTCGGCCTTCCCGGCCCGGTTGGCTGCCTTACTAGTTTTAGTATGCTTCTCCCTGGTGATTGCCAGCTCTGTTGCTTTGGTACGTTACTTGCTTTATTACTTTTACATTATACAAAACCAGTGGCGTGCAGTCCACAAAGGTTGAAAAGCTGTGCCTACTCTAAAAAAATTAACTATAATAAGAAATTAAAGGTAATGAAAAAATATGGCGAATCTCTGATCAAAATGTGCATCCTCCATGAATTTTGTAAGGAACTTAACAATCGGTGGAAGATTTGATTTATTTACTCTTTTTAAAAACAACATAATATATTATTTTTATTGGCGGATTTATTGCCTAGTGGCAATTTCTACCAACCAACTGTTAGTGGAAAAATTAACATGGTATAATAATTATTGCAGCATTCTCCACATAATGTGACTTTTTCGAAGATGATAATAAAAAGGATAATTTCAAATATTCAATTCACAATTCATACCTGGACTTGAAAAACTACACACAACCTACCTTTGGTCATAGAGCAATTCAATACACGCCACTGTTCATTAGAGGTGAATAAAATTATGTAATACCTTTTTTTCAAAAGCGTTCTAAGTTCAGAAATGGTTCCAACCGTTTCGAGCACTTTAGAAAAGCTGTTTTAAAAAAACGTGTAACTACATCCTCATTAAACCCACCCAAAATGATTCCAGTAGAGGACAATTCGCTAGAAAATTACTCGTGAAACATTTAAAACAGCTCCCCGTAACACTTTACTAAACTCATACCCGTCGTAAACCGTTTCAAATAAACACTTACGAAAAAATTAAACGCCCGCCCGCAATGCCGAACGCTATAGCCTTAACCTGTTTAAAATAAACGCTTACTAAAAAATGAAACCCCCACCCAGTCAGTCGGGCTAATCCAACCGCGCAAAAATCTAACAAAGCGCGGCACCTCACCATCGCTCCAGACCACAGGTCCCCGTTCACGACCACCCCATTTGGAGGCGCTCCATTATGAATGCGGAAATCTTATGCAATATCCGACTGTGCCAAAATTCAAGCAATCCTGACCTACCGTGAATGGGAGTATCGTCATTCAAACCGACCGCTTCGCGCTAATATCTCTTCGTGAAAAACGGCATTAATACACATAACTTTCTTGCCAAGCTGATAACTTCAAGGTATTTTTTTTTATTAAGTCCTGACGTTTAACACCAAAGCACAATTCTTTCTTCGACTACCAATGGGACTAAATTTTCAGGTTTTATTCCCTCCTCCGTATTACTTATAAATTTAAGTAATAATAAGGAACTCCAGTCCATTTTTTTTTATAAATGTTGACATCCTAACTTAATTTTCTGCTTTTTTATTGTTTTTTTAAAGTTCATTTTCATGGTTAAAATAATTGTTAAAGTTTCAATTTTTGAAAGCCCACCAAAACGCACGAAATCTATGGCTTGGTGGGTGTGACGTCACACGAGCAGTCGGATTAGCGGTTCAATAGGCGGTAATCGATATTGTATGGATTCCATACAAAACTTCTAGAACTTTATACTCAAATTTAACTGCTTTTAACACACTGTTTGCGGGGGGTTTTTAATTAATCCACGCCGTAAAGTGGGCAATTTTTTCAGATTCACGCGCCAAATTACGTTTCACGTAAAATAGCTATAACTTCTGAACTATTGATCATATTTAAATAAAATTTCACGTATTTTTTACCTTAAATGAAATCTTTTATTATTATCTGATCACAAATTTTTATATAGAAAATTATGATGTTCAAGGTTAACACGTTCATTGCTGACACCGCGCGTCACGCGTTGATAGATTTTTGACCGGCATGCGCGCAACGCGCCTCGCGCATTGCGCCGTCTGTTCCATTTCCGGTCTAAAACAGACGCAGCCATGTGGTTTTGAGTCGCCATAATAAATAAAACATTACACATTCCTCTTTCCCGTTTTCTTTCTGAAAAAAAAACAGTAAATTATGATGTCTATTATACTACAATATTATGCTCATGTAAACACTCCTTTAGTTCGCTCGACCTTTCAGTCAAATGTTCTCAGCATGGCATTAATATGTACGAATTTTAGTTAGCAATGAATGTGTTAAATATAAAACATTTGAAAAAACTGCACTTTTGTCTTATTGTCGATTTAGTCATTTTATGCACTTTCAACATAATATATATTTTGTAAAATACAAAACAATAAATACTAATATTGTTTCAAAGTATGATATCGTTGGAAACAGTTCCCTTTATGTAATGGTACAGCACAGAATTTACACATATACAGGGTTTTGCTACGTACTTTGTGGACCGCGCACACACGACATCGCCTTCGTAGATTCTTATTTTTACCATTGCGTTCAATCTTTTCCAATGTATGTTTTCTCATATCCATGGAAAGTCTTCCTGGAGGATCTGATTGGAGGTCTGAAGATGTTTTTCGGATACCATTCTTCTTCTCCATCTTCGTCTGAGTCTGAATCCGAATTGCTTGAAATTGTTCGACGGAAAAAAGTCCGGGGACGCGCTGTGATTAACGTAACCAAGATCACACATTTCTCGTAATATATTATTACTCTGTCTAAGTGTCAACGCGTTTAGGCGTCTCCCGTGCTTCAGCAATAGTATACAAATACAAAAAACGCTTTTAAGCGTATCCCGCTCTCTACCAACAGTATTCAAAAGACGCCTTTAAGCGTCTCCCGCAAACTATGTGTTAATTGTAGAAACATTGTAGAATATCAGCGTCTCGTTACTATTGTAGGTGCATTGTAGCAAAGTGCAAAAATACATTATATCCGCATCTGATTAACATTTTATCAGCGTTCAAAGAAAGTCCATAGCTCACATTTAATCCAACTTTTTTAAAACCTAAACTGAAACCTAACATGTTGGTAACAGAAATGCGTATTATGATACTGCCACATATCTGATATATTGATACCGGGTCCACAGATATTTGCGTTCTGACTGTTCCGAGATATTAAACGATATTTTGGTATTCATATCTATTGAATAATGATTTGGTACGATAATAATAATAATAATATTTTGATGATTTTTATAGCTCCATTTTGGTAAAAATCACATAAAGGACGCTGTACAAATGTTTTTTTTTTCCCAATACCCTTTTTTTCATTATTGAAATTTAGTACAATTTAATTCATTGCAATATTATACTTCTCTTTTAAGCAATGCTTGTGTAGAGAAGCGGAGTGTACATATTGCGTTCTGATGGTTATATATTTACACAGTAATGTTTCCTAAAGTGTCACAAAAAGATGCTTAAAATATTAATTATAAAAAATAAAAAGGTTTACATGATTATATTACAGAGTTGGTGGTTTAATTAATAGAAAAAATGGAGTGCGTAGTGACAAATTTTGTTTTAGAAGTTAAAATCATAATATAATACACGTAATGTATAATGTGACGTAGGATATTTAACATAAAGCTTAACGGTACTAGTGGTATATTATGTTGTTTATCTTATCACTAACTATAGACAGTCTATCATATCCATAATAAGTACTGGCGTTACTGACCGTGCTCGATTCATTCGATATTCATCGTTATCTAATATTAATAAATATTTGGTATCGCTGATATTTCAATAAAAATTATTCCTTCGGTGTCAACAATGAAAAAAACTATAAAAATAGCTAGAAATGACAAAATATTTCGAAATTTTAAACCGTTATGTCCCAGACACTATTAGGTCTACAGAGACCATTTTGATTTCAAATTGTATGCAAATTTTGTCTACTTCAAAAGATATTAAATGATTTATCCTGAAAAATTAGTCATTCAGAATTCAAAATCGACAAAAACTGAAAATAATGTATATAGTATATTTATGGTGCGTTTCAAAGTGAAAGATGTTTGAAATGGCTTTAGCCGTGTTTAGCGCTTAGATTTGAATAGCCCGATACTTCTCCACCTTCCTCTTCCCTATCGCCTTCCCCTCCTCCTACCTTTTACCCTTACAACATACCCCAATAAGGGAAGTCATAGTCCCATTGGCTTCGGACAGTTGGGACTCTTGTGCGGTATTCGCATAAAAAAAATAGGAGTGTCAGGAGAATTCATAATGCGAAAGTAAATGGCAGAAGAATTATTCAATCAATGCAAAAATGATATGAAAAAACCCTTGACAACACCCACGATGAATAACATAATACCGATAGACTAATATATCAATATTAGGTAATATCACAAAAGAACAGGTGTGATACAAAACTATTCCATCCTCGAGCTTTCTTAGAACATGGCTAGAATTTTTTGGATGGGATTTTAACCTTTAATGCTTTGAATTATGTTTGAAAGGCAAATCAGAATCGCTTGTGCTAACAGCCTCTATCAGTTTTCTGCGCATGCGCAGAAAACTGACGCAAGTGCATCTGCGGGCTCGACAAACAGTCCGAATATGTTGAATAAATTTAATAGTTTTGAAGCATTGATGTAACTTTAATGGCTTGAAATAAAAATAAATATATTATGAATTGTAAGAAATAATAGGTTTGAGGTATCATTAAAAATCCTCCGCTTCCAGAATAACTGAAAAAATAATCACCAAAGTGTCAATGACATTGTTGTGTTTTGGAAGGGGTATAGATTATTACGTAGACAAATTCGTTAAAATTGGTATGAATTTTCAAGCAAAAACTCAAGTAGTCGCAATAAACAAACATAATGATTTTACGACCGAAATGAACACCAAACAGCGAAATTATAAGCCATATAAGAATGATAAACAGCGGATGAAAACCTTATGTAGTTATAAGTTGGGCTCGAAAACTGCACACATCCAGTTTTCGAGCCCAACTTATAACTACATAAGGTTTTTATCCGCTGTTTACGTCAGAAGCAGTGGTACCAGCAGAACATGGGGTTTTGATGGTACAGTTTTTAATTCACTTTTATATAACGATTTATAAAATCTATGTATAATCATATACAATAAAAGTTATATATTCAGAATTGGCATTTGCTGATCCATACGAATATATATTTTTAATGCCATTATATTTTTCACTGGAGTTCCTTATTAACAAAATAATGTCAAAATAAGTAACGTAAAACAAGAAAATATTTCTTATTAATTTTATTAATAATGACACCACAAAGTAATTTTACATTTATTGAAGAAACTAAAATAAAAACCAAACCGCTGCAGGGTGCGGGATTCCTTGCGACTAGCCTATATATCTGAACTCTGTGTCCGACAAAACACAGATGATAGACAGCTTTCTTTGAGGTCCGCAGATTTGAATGCTGCTAACCGATTAGTTGAACCCTCTCGGTCAAATAAACCCGTGTACTATGATCGCGCTTTTTGTATATCGGTCCCGGTCATCTGGAATAAGCTTCCCCAAATATTGCTAACATTCAGAATTTAGCAGAGTTCAAACGGGTATTGAAAACAAAATTATTCAAAAAATCCTATCCGACATAAAACATACATTCATGTACGTAGAAACATAATTTCAGGACATTTTTTTTTTTTCTTTCTTTTTTATTTTTTTTATTTATTTTTTTTTATTTTTATTATTTACACCCTTAGTTTCTAAATTGTTATTTTATAATACCCGCTCATGAATATTGTATGTCATAGTATTAATTTGCATATTGTATATATATTATAATAACAGATATACTAGTATATCTGTTATTTTACAATTATATTACGTTAGGTTAGTTAGTGTAAAGCGCACTTGAGGTGAACCTCCACAAAACTGCGCTATAGAAATTAACTCTTATTATTATTATTATTATTATTAGGACTACTGTGAGAGCGGGTGGGACCTACGGGGAGGAGCTAGGCTGTTCACACTCGTCGGCCGACAAGTGTGAACAGCTCCATGCAAACCTATGGGCCAGCAAGTCACGACTGGTGTGGTTCGGCCATGAATGGACGATAAAACACAAGACAATCCATTTGGAGTAGTTGTGAATGGGGACCCTAAGTAAAATATCGTTGCTTGATTTGTAACTTTTGTGTCAAATGTTTCCAGGTGGTTCCCGTGTGGTTGGGTCGCAGAGTAATGGCTTTATGGCTTCCTAAAGTATCTGAGGGAGTTCATGAATTGTACACAGCGGCTTGTGGTGAGTAAACCAAATTTAAATGATGAACACTTAATTTAAAAATTTAAGCTCTTTAAAATGTCCCTGAAATGTGGCTCTGTGCCCTCTGGTTGGAAAAAAGCGGTCATTCATCATATACCTAAGAAAGGTGACCGCTCCAACCCGGCCAACTACCGCCCCATAGCGATCACATCAGTTCTGTCCAAGGTGATGGAACGTGTGATCAACGACAAACTGCTTACATACCTCGAGAAGAACAAAATCATTAACGACCGCCAGTATGGATTCCGGCGGAACCGCTCGTGCGGTGATCTTCTCGCGTATGTGACGCATGTTTGGGGACGGTGCCTGGAACGTTATGGTGAGACTCAAACGGTCTCACTGGACATTTCTAAGGCCTTTGACCGGGTTTGGCACCAGGACTTGTCAACAAACTGCCTTCTTACGGACTTCCCGTTTCCTTGTGTACGTGGATTGCCGACTTTTTGAGGGAGAGATCGATTCAGACGGTTGCTGATGGTTTCATCTCTTCCTCGCATTCAATAAATGCTGGCGTCCCACAAGGATCGGTTCTGTCTCCGACATTGTTTTTGTTGCACATCAATGACCTCTTGACATGTGCACCAATCCATTGTTACGCGGATGACAGTACAGTCCATGATTGCTTTTGTTTGACAAGCCCCCAAAGGGCACACAAACTCCAACGGCTCGGAGGGCTTTGAAACAGAGAATGGACGGTTACCTTGAGAGGGTCTCCTCTTGGGGTAAGAATAACCTCGTCGAATTTAATGTTTCAAAGACCCAATCATGTCTGATTACGTCTAAAAGGGATCGAAATGACAATCTAGTCTCCTTTAATGGAAGCAATCTTCCCAACAAGCCCTCCATTGATATGCTTGGTGTAACCTTAAGTGATCAGCTCAGGTATGGGGGCTCCATCGAAACCCGAGTAAAGTTAGCCTCTCAGAAGCTGGGCGTATTGTACAGAGCCCGCAGATACTTTAATAGTACACAACTGCTGACCCTGTACAAATCGCAAGTGCGCCCCATTGTAGAATTTGGCAGCCACCTCTGGTCGGGAGTCCCAAAATATCTGAAAAAAAACCTTGACTCTGTGCAGAAACGGGCGGTCCGTTTGATAGATTCGCCTATCTTAACAAATGGGTTGCAATCTTTGGAGCACAGACATCGGGTGGGAATGCTGTCCTTGTTCTACCGGTATTTTAATGGAAGATGCTCCGAGGAACTAGCGTCATTGATCCCTTCGGCACCGGTGCATAGTCGGGAAACACGCCAAACGCGCGCCCAACATTTGCACACGGTTGACATTTGTCACATGAGAACGGGTCGCTTCTACGATTCGTTCTTGTGTTCAACAGCTCGGCTGTGGAATGATCTGCCGGCCTCTGTGTTTCCTCCATCCTATAACATGGGTCTCTTCAAGACCCAAGTTCACTCCTTCCTATCCTCTAAAAGATCCTCCACACAGCATCCCCAAAGATGATATAGGCCTTGAGGGAATTTATTTCCTCCTTGGTCTCCTGTGTGGTTACTGTAAAAAAAAAAAAAAAAAGGAATTTGACCAAGATTTCTGTATATGTGGAAGGTGATGGAATAAATAATAATAATTGGATGATTTGTATAGCGCCGTTTTTGTGAAAATTCACCTGTTAACTGCCGAAAGCTGCCATAAGCCAGCCAATAGGCCACTTACATGGATTTAATGTTTTGGAAAAAATTGTGTGGATACTAAGAGACAGTTTTTTTACAATAAAATTTGATGATATGTAAATTTTTTTGTACGCTTCATTATCTCCTCTGCCATTCATGTAGAATTTGTCTTTTAAAATTGATTTTTTTCTATTTAATAAAAAAAAATTCACACCCGTAAATTATGTCCCACCCTTCCGGTTTATAAAATAATGGTCCGATTTTACGGAGTAAAATTTTCGAATAAACTCCATGGTTTCAAAAATATGATAAAATATATACAGAATGCCTTAGAATTTTTGCAAGAGTTGAAATTTTTTTTAAAGGTGTTAACCAACTAACCATGATGCCATAATTTTTTTTTTAGAATAGATATTTGGTTCACTTGATTGTGCCATGTCTTTCTTGGACGTTCTTGACTTCTCCTACCATTCTCATTCGCGTCATATAGAAAGTTTTTTTTTAGAGGTATAGAACTTTAAGTAAGATAACTTTAAGGGGATATCTAACTGTAATACAAAAGGAGATGGAACAACTTTTATGAGTCCCCTCCCAGTTGGTGGCGTAAACGCCACTGTGCGGCTCTACTGGTTTTGATGTTTGGTGGTGTTTACGCTACTTGGACGCCCAAGAGGTTAATTGATGAAATTAATATTTAATCCTAATTTAATACGACATTTTTATTCTGCTCATATATGCATTAGTAAGGTATCCCCGCTATTTTGAATTTGATTGAGTTTAAGAACTCCGCGAATGGCCTCTGTGAAGCTAATGTTGTGTCCTTCCCCGTTAGTTGCATCTTGAAGCGAGAGCTGTGGTGTGGTACCAAAATTTAGTTTCACTGGTTTTAACTGCACTGTCTGTATCTGACTTCACATTAACAGATGATAATACAAAAACAACCAGTGTTCAACTTTATAGCACAACTGTCCCACACCTTGAATATATCCCAATAGGGTTGTTGATGCGGTTATACTGGCTAAATACAGTTTGAATAAATCTACAGGCGCTGCTTTGATGTTTGCAGGCACGTACCTTTGCTGGGTGCTGGCGCGAGCCCTCTCTCTGCTGTGCACCTGGCTGCCCCTGGGCCGCGCCCTCGTGGCACGCCGCCTCGTCCTCTGGGGCAGCGTGGCACTCCGCTCGGCAGTTGCGTGCGCTGCCTTGCTTGGAGCTGTCCCACTCCTGTTCGGGCTGCTCCTGGAACTGGTGCTGGTGGTGCCGCTGCGGGTGCCGCTGGACCAGACGCCCGTGCTGTTTGTGTGGCAGGATTGGGCGCTGGGCGTGCTGTACACCAAGATAGCGTGCGCTGTCGCCATGATGGGTCCTGAGACGCCGGTGCGCGCCGCTATCGAAAAGGCATACAGGGATGGCATTGTGCAGATGGACCTCAAGTAAGAATTTATTCCAATTGAATAAATCCATGATAAACTCTCATGTTGTGTACTCCCGGATCTTCAGTGTGATTATATTTGGTTGCAGGTTTATCTTGTGTGAGCTGGCGGCCCCCGTGATCACCTGCTTCGGGCTGGCGCTGGCCATCCCGTACGTGCTGGCCCATGGCGTGGCGCCCCTGCTGGTGGGCAGCGCGCCCATGCGCAACCTCATTGCGCGCCGCATCTACCCCTTCCTATTGCTCAGCGCACTGCTCACGGGCGTGGTGGTGTTGCAGATCCGACAGTTCCGCAAGCTCTACGAGCACATTAAGAACGACAAGTACCTGGTCGGCCAGCGGCTGGTCAACTACGACCACCGCAGGCCCCGGCCCCAGGCTGTCTCTGTCTCACTGCAAAACCCCGCAATCTGAGATACCGTAAATTATAAACACATTGTTAAATCTATTATTGTTAAAAAATGGTGGTATTATATATTATTAAATTGGACGCAAGTGACCATCATCTTATAATTATTGATTATTATTTGTTGGGTCCGTACTTGCAATAGCGAAGCAACGGCATGGCATGCTGTGAATGATTAAAATATGAAATACATTAAATTTGCTTTTCAAGAAACGGTAATGGAAGAAAGTGTTTTGCTACTGCAAATCCGAATCCTAATCATTTTGTATTATCTCAAACGTAGTTGGAATTATAAAAATGTTTTACAAACACACGGGGAAATTAGGGTATTTTATTCTTATTTGTGTAACAATGCATCCACTTATTTTTAAAACAAATTTAATCTTCCCGATGTATGGTGAATATGGAAAAGGTTGAATATGGAAACATTGGGACTGAGATTTATAATAGTTAGCTTGTTTGTGAGCTAATTCACAGTTTTCCAGAGTTTTAGTATGTACTATTCAAGATTATATGAAGTAGTCCCTATTATTATCTATTTCTTGGTCTGTTGTATAGACTGTTAACGATAATCGACCATCAAGCGTTTATTCGTTCTTTATCTGTTTTTATTTTAACATATTTCCCATGTTTTTCTGCGCCCTTATTAAGATGTATTCAGTGACAACGTAATAAAATAAACAGTGAATAATCCTTATGTGACATTTGGTTAAATGCACAAATGGTAAAAAAGACAAACATTTGAAGTATGTAAATAATATAAAAGTGAATATGTAATAATAGAGCGTAATCATTAAGCCGCTGCCTTTAATAATTTTATTCTGGATATCATTATGAAGTATTCAGACGTAGTGGTATCGGCTTGTTGCAATTGTGACCACAAATCAGATGAGCATTCAAATAATTTAATCGATCCAACCAACTTAAAAATTTGTAATTTTATTCAAATAATAAAAGTTTTGTACCTATGCAAAGGGATTCTTGTAAAATATTAGAAATAAAATAGTTTAAAATTATATACATTTTATTTCTGTCTTACGGAAGATGAACAAACTAATCGAACATTAAATCCTTCCGTATTCAGATAAAACATTTCATAGATTGGTCTTAAAAAATGTATGTATTTATGATTAAAATATATATTTTATCACTGCCTTAATAAAACTTTTATTGTTTACTGAAGGACTTTAATTTCACACAAAAGATTTTAATATCACCCTGGATAATTATTAGTTGCACAGAAAAAAGCCTTTTAGGGATGTCATAAATGTACATGACATTTCTATATTTAGCATTCTTCATTCATCAGAACAATTTCACAGCTTGAGCCCAAGGGAATACATACTTTATTTGTGAAGCGTTTTGAAATTTGAAATTTCGCTTTGGAAATCGTGCTTTATTTATCGTTAAGGAATTTCCAAATAGAAATTTCAGATTTCAAGACTGCTTCGCTCAGCGGAGACAAGGAGTATTGTCATTATTGCCAAGTCAAAAAATTAAAACTCGGTTAATATATTTTTTCCATCGGCCACACTGCCGGGCGACCCGCTTGTCTGGAAGGCACTTTAATTTGGCAGAATTCAAAGTTGTAATTTTGTAAGTGAGGCAAAATCTGTTAAATTTCAATATGCACTACATATTGTGCAATATATTTAATTAAAACTCGGTTAATATATTTTTTTCATCGTCCACACTACCGGGCCACCGGCGTTGTCTGGAAGGCACTTTAATTTGGCAGAATTTAAAGTTGTAATTTTGTAAGTGAGGCAAATCTGTCAAATATCAATATGCACTTTACATATTGTGCAATATGTTTCACAAGTTAAAAATAATGTTGTGCAATATACCTATATATAGATTTCTAAGTATTGCGTAATATTATGTAACTTTTCTTGATGGAGCAAATTTATTACAACTTATGTTTGGACAACCAAAAAGTATGCACATAATCTAAAGAATGGGAGGTAAGTGAAGTTTAAAAAGGTGAGAAGGAGCAAAGTAACATCCAATTTTGATGTTTTTAGGGAAAGCTTTGGAAAAACTCATCACTTGAATTGAGACATATGACTTATATTTCCTTTGTTATGGACCTATATTCATACATTAGAAAGTTGTCTAATAAATTAGGCGATTATCTGCCTTGCTAGGAAGTCAGCTATTTTATTTCCCAAGATACCGGTAGGCAGTGGCGTGCATTTCTCTACTACCAAAGGTAGGCTGTGTGCAGTGGCGTGCAGAGCTTTTAACTGGGTGGGGCAGTAGGAAAAACAATGAATTAATTGGTACATATTAAAAAAAATTACTACAAAAGTGGTATGTTTTTGCTAAGAATGGCGCTGTTGGCTTCAACTGTCACATCAAATAACCGCTTCATTTAATGCATATCACAAGCCAATTACTGGATATACAAAATTTAAAAAAAAAATGTCTGCATTTTGTTCATACGAAAGAAAGCCAACATAATATGATAGTTATTTCATTGTTGCACTAATCAGAAGAGGCACCAATACGGATGGTACTGGTTACTACAATTGTAATTTGTACCGATAGGCATGGCAGTGTAAAATACTGTCAACATTTAAGTGACATTTTGCATACTTAGTTCCTTGCTTTTGACACATTATAGTAAGGTGATTGGTGGAGCACGTGCGGCGATGTGATTCGTAGCTGGAACTCACGCGTATTTTTGAAAGTATTTGTTTGAAGTTTAATGAATTTCGTATATATTCTTATAAATTTTAATATTATTTATTTTTTATGTGAGAAAGGTAGGGTAGGCAGTGCTTATGAACCTATATAGAATGTGCGCCTCTAGCTGTGTGTAGCTTTTCAAGTTCGGGTAAGAATTGTCTATTGAATTTTTGAAAATGACCATTACATTATCATCTTCCGCTGATCGTTCTGGCGAACTGAATAAATAGGCATACAAGTTTCATACCAATTTGTGCAAAAATTTTTATAGTTCTATTTTCTTAGGGTAGGCATAGCTTTTCAGCCTTTATGGACTGCACACCATTGCCGGTAGGTCCAGGGATTCAAGCAATGCTATATCCACATGATAGGATAAAAAAATGAGGTGCTAATAAAAAAACTTTCAATCCATCTGAACATATTTTCTTTTTCATAAAAAAAACAACACAATGAGTAAAATAATAATATTGACGATTAAGTATTAGTACTTTGATAACAATTTTTTAAAAAATTACAAGAGTCAGGCCAGATTATGGATGATGGATCAGTGGCATGCTGAAACTTGAGCTTGAAAAGTGAGCTAGAGTGCTAAGATAAAAATACGACTTCAATATTTTGTATGAAATTTTTAACCATTGACCAACTGAAACAATCCTGAGAATCTTCATACAAAAAAAATCATTTCCAGCTATAAAAACATCAATAAAGTCGTATTTTTCAATCTTACCACTCTGTTTCACTCTAAAGTCACGAGCCGCCACTGTAAAATATACATATTGAGAAAGAATGAACAGTGAAATGTTCAAATCTTAATAGGTACATATACATATGTTTTTATAAATTTTCCTTACATAAACAGAACCACAGAGCTACAGATAAATGAGAATAAAGATATTCGTGCTTGTGTAGTGGTGTACTGTATCATAGGAGTACTGCAGGCAGGTTCCAAACTAGTTTAAACTACTATCGGTATGCACAAATACATTAAAACCTGCACTCTTTAAAATTATTTGCCTGTATGTAAGGTCCATCAAACTTAACAATCAACATCACAACACGCCGAACTGGCCGAAAAATGGTCAATATATTTTTAAGCTGTGGCAGGAAACAGATCCACAATCTGCTGACATAATGTTGAAACCATTGATTCTATTATAGAAAAGTGACTTTAGGTATTTGACCTAGTTACATTGCGATGGAAGGCTGTATTTTACATAAAATAATGTAGAAAACTGGGGAATCAATGATATTATTGAATGCTTCGGATCAAGATAAACTTTCTCTAAAAATTAATTTTAAATCAAATTATAAATAAATATGTCTTATGTTTTATAAATAGTATAAGGAGTTTCTGTTACAAAACTTTTTACACATAACATTGTCCATTACCAATACGCGGTAAAAAAATAACATTATTTACATAAAAAAAGAGGTCAAAATTCTAAAAACAATTTTGATAAAATAATTTCATAACTAAGGAATTATTAGTGTCACCACTGAAACCCTATAAAGTGAATAGTAGTAAATAATAATCACAAGTACACCATCAAGTAGAAGTCAAAGCTGGCGATGGTTTAACAGCCCTCACATTGATAGTCATGAAGTCATTGGTCTTTGTGAGGGTCACCTGCAGCATGGAGAAGATCTGCAAGGTCTGCGGGATGGCCACCCCTTGCCACAGCACTGTCACCTTGTTGGGATCACCATCCTTTACGCTTTTGACAAAAGACACTTTGGCGCTGTCATCAGAAAAATTCTGCAACAAACATTGCATTTTAATTTACTAGTGGCAGTAAAGTTGCGGGTGATTGTTTTTTTTTTACTGTAACTCCACACAGGAGAGCCTGTTTAATGGTTATAAAGTGTTAAATGGTTAAAATGGTTAAAAAGTGTTAAATGGTTAAAAAGTGTTAAATGGTTAAAAAGTGTTAAATGGTTAAAAAGTGTTAAATGGTTAAAAATATGTAAATTTGTTAGTTCTTCTTAAAATATAAACTTTTTATCATGATACAAAAGTATTATTTAGGATTAATAAAGAAAATATTTACTCACATCAAAGAAAATTCTTTTGACAAGTCCCATTGAAATGATGATAACATCTAATGAGTTTTCAGTAACATCCACAACTGCTGCATTTTCTAGAAGTGGTGATCGGAGTGAAATATATTTCATCAGGTACAATTCGCAAGACATGTCTCCAGCTCTTTTTGCACTATACTTCTGTTTGTTGCAGTTATTAGCAGTCTTCTGCACATAATCTGGTGTCCACTGTGGCCGCGCAGAGTATTCCAAGGAAGCCGAAAGCAATCTGCATTAGAGATCAAAATATACAACACTTTGATAATTTATATTTTACATTATAAGCCGTCTCGCCCTTTGGAGACATTATCCAACTAGCGCAATAGATGTCGCACATTTTTAAAATTTTTATATTAACTCCATACTGGATACTCTGGGGAAAATAATTTCCCTCAGGGCCTGTCTCATCTTTGGGGATGTTGTGTGAGGAGTCTTTTTGAGGAAAGGAAGGAGTGAACCGTGCTATGGAATGATTTTCCGGCCTCTGTGTAGGGAACACAGGGGCTGTAACGAGTCGTAGAAAACATCCGTTCTCATGTGACAAATGTCAAGAGTGTATAAATGTTGGGCGTGTTTCCTGACTGAACCAGTGCCGAAGGGATCAATGACACTAGTTCCTCGGAGCACCTTCCATTGAAATATCGGTAGAACAAGGACAGCGTTCCTTCCTGATGCCCGTGCTCTAAAGATAGCAATTCATTTGTTAAGATGGGGAAATCTATCAAAATGGATCACCCATTTCTGCAGAGAATCCAGGGGTTTTTCAGGTATTATTGGAGCTCTAGACCAGAGGTGGCTGGCAAATTCAACAGTGGGGTGCACTTAACTAATATAAAACCAGAACAACTTTGATTAAACACAAATAGTGGATTCAATTCATATGTACCTGTGCACCATGACATCAGCATACCTCCGGATTGGACTGGTGAAGTGGGTGTAGAGTGGAATGTTCAGTGAATAATGGCGCATGTCATTTTGATTATGACCTTCTGCACAGAAATACAGCGCTCTGGCTAACGTCTTGATGAGATGCGTGTGCAACACCATGGCTTTAGCTTGACCTTCCAGGTCTCCTGCGGCGAATGTAGCCAATGAAGATTGCAGTTGACCAGCGGAGGATATATCAAGGTCAATACCAATTTTATGGAAATTTTCTGCTACGGCTTCTAAGGTGTTCTTTGGCGGTGGATGTAACCTGAGAAAAGCCAGACTGGGAAAGTCTTGGTAAATACGAGCCGCCACAGTACAGTTTGCCAGTAACATGAACTCTTCGATGAGGCTGTGGCTCTCATTATGTTCCTCAATTCTATAACTCATTGGAAAACCATTATCGGCATCCAATTTGAACATAAGTTTTGGCTGGTCAATTCGAAGAGCACCGCCTTCAAACCTCTTGGACCGAAAAATGACTGACAGATTAAATAATATGTTTACAACTTCTTTAATATTGGCTAGAGTCCAGGGTCCTTCTATCTTCGGAAAGTCTTCTGGATTCAAATCTTTATCGGGGTTTTCTAACATAACTTGAGCATGTTCATATGCCAATTGTACGCAATTATTGATAATACTTCTTGTGAAACGATGATTGAGAACATTTCCATCCTTGGAAATCTCCCAAACAACAGAAAAAGTTAACTTGTCACTACCAGGCAGGAGAGAGCAGTGGAAGCACAAGTCTCTGGGCAGCATGTGGTATGTGCCGTCCACCAGGTACACTGTGGTAGCTTTGTTCGCCACCAGGTCATCAAGATCTGTGTCTTCTTTTAGATAATAAGCAACATCTGAAATATGAACTCCGATTTCATAATTTCCATTGTCCATAAGCTTACATGAAACTGCATCATCCAGATCTCTAGCAGTGAGCGGGTCTATAGTAAACACACAGCAGTTGCGGAAATCTTCCCTGTACTTTAATTCTTCTTCCGGAATAGTAAAGTCAGAATTGGGATAAAGGTGTTTGAATTCCGGCCCAAAAGGTATGACATCCAAATCATTCTCCAGTAAAATTGCTTTGGTTTGAGTTTTTAAGTCATGCGACTGGCCAACATTGGCTAGTAATGTTCCGATGGAGAATTTGGGGTTCAACCAGTTTACAATTTTGGCTAAGAAGAGAGTATTTTCAAACCGTTTATGCTCTCTTTCAAATGCTGGAGGACAATCTATCAAAGGGATACTCATTATAGGCATTCGTTTATCTCTCGGATAAAAGTAAGCCTCATTCTTATTGCCAAAATTCATTTTGACATTACCAATACATGTACGAGTATGTTTATACTCTTTAATGTAAACTACTTTTCCTGTCAGTTTCTCCCCTCCCCCGGGAGGGTCAATGGTCTCTATCACCACTACGTCATCATCTAAAGCTCGGTTTCTGTCTTTTACACCATTAATAATGATATCTCTCTTCTTTTTATCCGGGTTGCCAATATAAGCTTGCTGGTAACATTTAGGATTAATCCTTAGAGAGCCTTCAAACAAACTCTTATTTTTGAGCCCTTCCATAACTTCCTCTTTCGTTAAATAATTTTCGAAGCTAACCTTTTCACCGTTTTTCGAATTGGAATCTGTTCTTCTCCTTCCACTGGATATATTTGAAGAGTCATTTCCTCCTTTAGATTTATTAAATGATGCATTAATCTTTTTGCGTTCTTTTGAAACTGGCGAAATTGGTTGAATTCCATTTATTCCCGAGTTGTTTAGAGAGTTATTCAGGTAAACAGGCTCGCGTGTAACTGTTTCATCTGGTGAATCCGGTGAATCGGGTTTACCTTCGTTCAGCTTGACTCCATTCATTGTCAAGTATAATGTCTGAAGATCCAGAATATCATGATTGGGATCGAGCACGTAATTGTTAATTTTCTTTAACGGAGTGCTGGTAGATTTACTGCTACTAGCTCTGTCGTCCACTTTGTAAGGTTCTTTGGGTTCCTTAGGCTTCCTTAAACGTCGCCTAGCTCGCTTTTTCTGCTTGTCGGCCAAAATGTCATCGTCTTCACAAATTCCATGTTCAAGGAAGTCATTGGTCAATTTCAAGTTTTTGGCAGCCTGGCTTGTCGGCATCGGCGAGCCATCACTGGATGAGCGAAGATTTTGAAGATCTTTCCGCAAAGATTTCTTCTTAAAATTTTTGGATGGTTTTTCACTGTCATCAACAGGTTCGATGATATTATTGTCCGAAATGGTATCCATTTTATTTAAGACAAATTGTTATACTCGAATGAACTAGAATCTGTTTACATCACATCATAGATATACCACTCATCACATAGTCAAAAAAACAAACACACGGACAGGGGCAGCACGAGCACTTGTCACACGTGAAAACTGGAAATTGGTAATATCCATAGATGGCATAGATATACCACGAAATACCCAATCCGAATCCAATGATAAAATATAAAAGTAGTGTTGGGCATAATCGAAACATTTTGATAACCGAAATTTGATATTTCGAAATGTCAAAATGATCGAATGATGTTTCGAATGAATCGCTTGGAGTTCAACGAGATCAATAGCTTCGGCCGGTGGTGAATTTTGTGAATTTGGGGGGAGGGGGAGGGTTTAAAGTTGGTAGACTTGATTTTAAAAAAAGAACGATCGGAAGTCGAACCTTTCAACGCAATGGCTTTTTTAGTATCGGGCCGACCACTCATATGGACAGCATGTTTCTATTGCGTTTTTGACCATGTTACCAATTTCATTAGTAAAACCACTTTTTTCAATAGAATAAAATTGTTTTCTGTTGTAATCAGTTTTTTAATGACAGAGATAGGTTCATTTGATATAAAAATCGCAACGGAAAGGAAACACCATTGCCGAAATATCTCGAATTGCTTATGCGGGTTTCTTTCTTATGACGGCAGAACATTTACCAACATATTTAACATTAATTGGAACTAAGTTGATAGGATGTTGGTTAGTGCAGTGGGTATAATTCTAGGAATAACGCAAAAAGGTTAGGAGCTGAAAAGCAATCTTAGGTAGTTACAACAAGTCATTTATTTTGATAGTCGTGGGGTTAGTCTTAAACTAGGGTTAATCTTAATTAGACACAAAAATTCAATAATACTAGATAGGCAAGTACTTAAATCTGCTTGTAAAGTCTTTGTACTTAAAATTAACTAATTACTTCGTTAAATCTACATAAAAGGTTGTACTCTTAAAATTAGAGGTTCACTGGCTTATTTGTACGAAAAAGTTGTTTCTTAAAGTTAGAGATTCACTTGGCTGACAGGGTGGAAGAATTATCATGAGAGTCAGAGGCACTTCCCTTTACTGATGGCTGTCCAGGGTCCAGTGGCTGCTTTGTATGCAGAGTCCTTGCGTTCGCACTAGGTATCCAAGTACCTCCGGATCGGGAGTAGGTACAAACGCGGCGATAATCAGAGGCCTGGGCGGTCTCCGGGGTTTGATCTCCGAAGGGCGAAGATCAGTAACTTCCTTCTGGGATGGAAGCGTGACACTCACTCGCGGTACAGAGCCTGGGTGACTCTGCCGTAGATCTCCGAAGGGCGGAGATCGGACTTCCTTCTCGGATGGAAGCGTAAAACTTACTCGTCGTCAGAGGACCTGGGCGGCCTCTCCGAGGAGCGAGAATAGGAACCTTCCTGGCCGGAAGTTTCAAGTCAACTCTCCTTCCTCGGCGGAAGACTAACACTCACTGTTCTCTCGTCAGAGAGCCCCTGTCGCCTGTCTACCTGTAGGGATCTTTTTATTACCCGTATTGTTTTGCAGGCCGATTTGCAGGGCGGCTCATTTACTTTGAGGTTTTTATTGCTGTCCAATAAAATCTCAAAGGAATTGCCGACTTATATAATTAATAGTAATTAAAGGTTGGTCTATTTTACGATGTAGTACTTTACAATCGTTTCCGGCTTGACCAACAATAGGCTCGGCTAGCCTTTGTGCGAATTTATTTTATGGCCGGTCTCGTCTGGGAATTATTATTACCTGAAATGCATATTTTAGAGTAAGTATGTCTGTGAATTTGGTCATTTCTTATAGGTATTACAAAAGGATATATCAAAGTAATACAATTTAAATGAAGATGTTGTAAATTTTACGTGTTCTGAATGCGAAATACATTATTCATAGATGACAACATTCAATACATTTATAATATTACGTCTACTTTATTAACGTACACATTTTACTGCCAAACTATACCATATTTTTTAATGATTTGTGTCAATATCCCTCCCCCCCGACACAAAATTCAGCCCTCGACCGAAGCTATTGCTCTTTCTGAACTCCGAGCGAACGAATTTCCTTTCCATGCCTTCGTCGTTCGGTCATAAAAATTAGTGCTCTCTTGTTATCTAATGATGATAAATCGGAAAGATTTATCAGCGAGCAGATTTGATTTAACAGCATGACACAGTTAACATTTTTTATCGTAACCCCTTTTCATGCAACAATATAATAAAACCAATTAAAAAACCAAAAATATAAGTGATACGCCAGGCATATTCCAAAGATTGCTAGATAGAAAAAAGCAGGTATTTTTTTCCTTCAAAATAAATCTTTCAGCCCTTGTTTTCAAAGCACTTATGTAAAAGGTGGGCTTCAGAAAGAAGATACTTCCATTATTATTCACATAATATTTAGAAAAAATATGGTATTTAAAAAAATGGGTATTATAAGTAATTTTGGGATTTGGTATAATTTAATTCCACGCACAAAACGTATCGGATTCGAAAAGAAGAGGGTGCTGCAGCATCTTTTGCAATCCAGCAATCCATCGTTATAAAGGGAAGGGCGGACTTAGTGCACTACTATAGTGCCTGTATTTCGGGCAGTCACATCTTTGGGGATGTTGTGTGGAGGGTAAACACTGTGCCACTCCTACGTGGAATTGCTCCGCGTTGCCCTGACTACTTTTAAAATGTCATCAGCCTTTATAATTTCACCAAAATCTGTAAGATCAAAAAAAAAATAAAATCAGTATCTATCAGAAAAACTGCAAAAGTTTAATTAAGTAGGTACCCATTTAAAAAGGGTGGGCGGTACATAATATTTAAAAAAGAACATAAGCAACATTACGTTAATTCTATTTGGCGATAGATGGCGGTAATATATTTAGAAATATTCACTTTTCTTACATCTTTGGGTCACATAGAAGGGCATCGATGGTCTCCTCAAACTGGTTACTTTCATATCATTATGGTGGTCTCCTTCGTGGTAATGTCTCAGAGGCGATGATGAGCAGGACAGGGCCGTCTCTGTATCCAGTTTCTTCAGCACTGAGCTGTGTGTGCCGTTGACCATTCATCATAGGTGCATTATTATTGTTTGTTGACTTTTATTTCTTCTTAATTCGTTAGTTCTTTGACCCACAAGGTTTTAGGACAACTTATTCTCCATCCTAGGAGAGAAGTGAAAGCCAAGAAAATATTTCCATTCCATGCTGAGCCACGCTTCCGTTTGCCTCTTTCTGATCCGCTTGAGTTTGTTTATAATAATAATATAAAATAATACACACAAAATTTGGAAAAGTATTTATTTTTCATATTCTAAGCACAACGCAAATGTGGTAGTTAAAAATATGTTTAATGATTTCCTAAATACATAGTTTACATTTAAAATAGATAATAATATTGTTTAGAACATTTGCTCTCCTGCATCTAAATACAGTAAATAGACATAACATTTTTTTAAGATCCGCATTATATATTCATACATATTTTTTACTCCTCATCTTAAAAATAATTTTTTATATAGCTCAGTAAAGCGCACACAAACTAACTAGTGGGTGCAGACGTTTAAGTAGAAAACTATATTTAATAATAGTGGTGTTACACACAGTGGCGGCTCGAGCATTTCATAGATGATGGGGACCGACATTTTTTATGTCTGAGTACATTAAGTACTACCCAGAGAATATATAATTTTTTTCTATCAGAATGTTCTTGAGCCATGCACCTAATCAGATATCTAAACACAAAAAAATATATGTCTAGAGGTATATACCAATTTACATAGCATAATAAAAATAATACAATATCTTGTAAGATTATCATCGAAAGCATGCAATTCACGTCTGAAACTAATCCAACTTTCTTAAACTAAAACAAGCGGTCCAATAATATTCACCACAAGGGGTTTTAAAAGTTGGTTCCCAAGCTCTATGAAATCTACACACAAGTGCGCATGCGCGATTTCGCAGAATGTCTACGATTCAGGAAGAAATGTACTGAATGTACCCAAATGCATAAAGGGATACAGCCGTTTATACCTCCAGTGTGCAGTTGCTAAAGCGCACTGAAGTCGGTAAGTAGTAGTTAACCAACATATTGTCCATGCCTACTTAGCTTAGTAAGCAGCAAGATACCTCTGTGTGCGGACCGTTTTGTCCGTGGGAACTGACGAAATTTCGACATTAAAAATGTAGCAAAATAAATTTAATGTTTGGACGATGGGAATCAACATATCTGCATTTTTTAAATACTTTTATGTCTAAAGAATTCATTCATTTTGATTTAGACAAAGCATCGGTTAATTTTTTTTTTCCTAGGTTTTGGGAATATTTGGTGGAGTCTGTCACCATCTACCCCCTGAAACGGACCACCACTGGTTACACAGATAAAATAAAAATATGTCTCTTATAAGGTTTTTTTCAAAAGAAGGTAATAATATAACCGTAGATTCAGAAAAAAAACCCATAATCAATCACAAGATTTGGAAAAGTCATTTCACAACAATCCGCATTTGTTTGTGGCACTGCCAAAAATGCGAAATAAGATATCACACAAATTTAAATAAATATCACATAATACAGAGCTACAGTCAAATAGCTACCATTAATAATCATCTAAACATTTGGTTGAATTCAGACACATGACTATGAAATTTGTTTTAAAAGTATGGAAAAAAATAATGATTATGAACTCAGCAGGTTACATTATTCTTATTATTTTTTAAATACATGAAATTACAAATCACAAGTCTTAAAATAACTTACAAAAAAAACTTAATTAGTAAAAAGGTTAAACACATACAACTAAAAAATAATAAATTGTGATGTTGGCTTTCAATTCATAAAAACATGCTATTATTTCAGTTGATTCCTCTAATTTCTGACAATCAGTTGTCGGAGATCAATATTTGTAATATTATTGTACATTGTAATTTCAAGGAAAGCAAGATGTTTATGTTGTTTTTTAGTTTATCTAAGGCTTTGAGGTGATTTATTTCATACAGCATCATAGAAGCTATCAATATATTATTAGTACTAAACTCCTTTTTGAATTATTAACATGATATCCAATATCCAAATGAGAAAAAAAAAATGAAGTGAAAAATATTATTGTTAATTTAAAATACTGAGAATTTTTCGCTTTTTTAAAGTTGCAACATTTCCATTCATGAGATAACCCCTTACAATAATTTATAAATAATAGTGCAATAAAATTATAGTAAGTGATGAATATAATTAAATGAACTAATGAGAAGTCAATTTATTTATTATTTCAGCAATTTTTAGATCTAAGATCTTGTATGCTCAATGCATTATTTGAAAATGCTGCATTACACAATGAAATATTATTATGTATTCTACTCTATTTCCTAGTTCCGTTTGATATTTAATATTGGGTATTTATTTTCTGATTCTTGAAGCATAATAATTCGTGCGTCAGGTGTATGAAGTCACAATTTCGACTTTACTCCCAATTCAGTGAATTACATTACTTATGAGGGTTTTTTTTTCAAAAAGTTAATGGCTGTGTTTTGTGTAATTTCAAATCTCTTTGGATGTTCAGAATGATAATCTCGCTATTGTTAGCTGAACGTACTAGTGATTAGGTAGTAAAGTAGGTTATCCGTAAGTAGTTAACAAGTTAATATTGCATAAGTCTTAAAGCTAGGTGAAACAGAAATTCACAATGACTCTTGATGCCCCTTGTTAATGGATATGGCGGCATTTTGAATTAATTTATCCCCCTTAATGCTACCGTTATACAACATAGATCTAAATGCAAGAGATTTAATAAATATATTCTATAAACGGGATAGATAACTATATTTTTAAAAGTTATAAGGTCTCTAACACTTGGTCTAAAAAAATAACATTAAAAATAAATTACAAATAACGATTTTAGACAAAGAAAAAGAGATTTAGAATAGGTCAATGCTTTTCAATATGTATTTACAATATAGCTTAAGAAAATACCTCTTAAAAATATAAATATTGACTATGAATCTAAAGAGAAAAGAACTTCAAGAAGTCAGCTGGAGGAATGGGGTGGGGGGCGAGGGGCCCCCCGGCTTCCTTCACTCGCTCCCTGTACTCTGGACACTACAACAACAAATAATAAAGTCACAACACAGATTTCAAATGATAATGATCCGAGGGATTAAACATTAGAAAAAAACCATCATGGCTGGGAGGGATTTGGCCGACTACACAAATGCTCTCCACCAGCTACGGTTCCTAACCATTTTTCCCAATTACTAAGGTCTTCCCCATGCCAGCTCAAACTCTTTCTACGCAATGCGTTCATCTCTTTCTTGGTTTGCATCTAAGGCGCTTCTATTTGGGACGAATGTCAGATGACAGAACACCGAAAATTGTGACCAGTTTTCTGTCATTTGGTATTCTTTTTGCATTACCAGAACATTTGGGACCTACAGAATCTTACAATGGTGAGATGCTCGAATATATTCTCGAGTCCATGGCTCATTTTAATTAGGTAGGTTCAAAGTAATTCAATAGTAAAATATTGAAGGCAGACAATTTGGTATTGTTGACTGTCAGACTTTCAGCAGGACTTACCTCATCCGCAATACACGGGTGGCCGAGTGATCTCCAGAACAGACACTTGCAGTGCCTACATAAAGATAATGTCTCAGCATACTGCACATCCTCTCGCAACCCAAAAGATCTGCCAAGGAAAGAAAAGTAAACGCATTTTACAAATTTTGCCAATTTGCTGGTGACGGTGAAAACATCACACTCGCATCTCGCCGTATGTATATACAATCACTCTTTACAAAATTTTTTGCTGAAAAAATGGGAAAAATATGTTTAAAAAAATCAATAAATAAATTGTAACATCGTCAGGAAATACTATGTGAGACAATAATTATCGTACAATAGGAAAACATTTATTTTTATTTTTAAATACAACACAGTACCTACATTTAATTAACAAGAGGTGGAAATATTTGGACAACATGCAGAACAATAACAAGTCATGAATTCTTGGATCATACATTTTCATAAATAACATGTGCCAAGAACTACTATAGAACACAAAGTACGGGACTCCAGAAATCACTTTCCAGCCGAAAACTGTATGCAATGTGCCTTATGTTATTTCATCTTAAAAAATTCAACTGAAATCGAACCCATGAAAAATGTTTGGAAATGAAGGATTCCTTAGGGCATTTTCCTTTATGGCAAAGTTTCCAGAAAAAGTTTTCGGCAACTAAGCGAGGTATTTGAGAACTGGTGGGAAAAAAATAAAGCATTATTTCTACAAGTTGCTACAAAATTAGTAAAATAATAATGAAAATTTTTACTTTCTAAGCGAGTGATAGACAGTCTTCCAATCGACCTTGTCCTCGGGTTGAATGTTGAGTTTGGTAAAAGCACAGTCTACTTGTGACGGAGTGAAGTGGAACACAACCAGCTCCCTCCAGATTCTCTGCTCCGAACACACGGAGGCCATCACGCCCCATGCTTCAGCACTAGCCTGGAAATATACATCTTTATTAAAACACCATAAATACATATAATCATCGCATGTCTATTTCTTAATCACATACACTCACATTATGTTACATAAATTTCACATATTGCAAGTGTAATTCCAGTGTAATTTAAGTAGGGGTAATTCTCTCCATGTGTAATTACAATGTGTAATTCTGGCAATGTAATATTGGTATGTGAAATTCACACCTGCGAAATGTCGTATACATTACTTACCCCAACTAACCTTAGTTTCGTTTTAACAACACTATTTATTTACTTTTTGATGAGGTCTTGCTTGTATCAAAGCTTCATCACGGCTGAATAGTATTAAAATTAAAATTAAGCGAAAATCTGACAAAAAAACTAAGCACTTACTCATAATTTAACGAAATTAATAAAAATAAGGTTCAGTAAAAACTGATCAAAATCATTATTTAAAACAACGTACCTCTAAATCTTTGTGATCCGATATCCGAAGGAGTACTTCTCGAATACATTCTATAGGCAACTCATTTAACTTAGGGTCTGTTTCTGGACCAGGCTGAAATAATGAAAAATAGAATAATTATAACTTCCGTAAAAAAAATTCTACTTCTCCTGTTGGTGAACTTCGGCCATGCATGATTCATGGAAAAAGTATAACTTTGCTGATAATTCAGCATTGTTTAGAGAGGTTTTTAGAGTAAAATAAGGAGATTTTTTTAGAATGAAAAGGAAGTTAATGAAATCGAAAATAAACATTAATGTAAAATTAAATGAAATAAGTTCATAAAAGTGCTAACAATTTCAGACGGGTATGGATACCGCCGCTCCGGGAACCATTAATTGGATAACCAACAACCATGCCATAGTTCACCCCATGTGGTTCGCAACGTTTGATGACTTAGCAGGGGTGCCCAGGTTCATGGGGGGTAAGGTTTGTCCAGGTCTTGGTAGTGGATGCATCTGCCCACCAGCTGCGTGATGGGCCTGATCTAGAGAGGCCTGTGGAGAGAGACCCCTTGACCTCTTCAGTCGGACTTTCTTGATTGACCCATCGCCTTGCACTGCAGTGGGAGGGATGGAATGGATTAATATGTCCGTTACTTCTGGACACACTGACCCTCAGATTCCTACCTACCCCTCATACCTATTTCCTTCCCAGAACTTACTCTCCTTCCTCTTACCTTAAATAAGTATGTGCTTGCCACACATTTTTTTTCACTAAATTCTGAATTCTTGAGAAAAATTAATAAACATAAACGCAGACATAACCACTCTACAAGAAGAAGAAATTAAATAAGACTTCCCTTTCGAAATAAAACAAAATCGTAAAACTCATTACTATATAGAGCCATGAAGATCTTTCAAGAAATACTGGCCAATATAAGAAATTTAAGAAGGAAGTGACGAAATATGTAAAGTGCAATTTTTAATGTCATCATTTTAAAAGTTTGATTTGTAATTCTTAATTGTATGTAGATATTATGTTCATATTAGAATACATGTGTTCTATTTTAAGTTAAATAAATAAATAAAATGTCACTGTGGACTAAAAACAGAAGAAGGTTATGCAGGAGAAATAATGTAGCCTTATTTTTTGTACCTCCCGAGTGCGTATGCGCTCCGCTATGTTGTGTATCCTGCGAATGGTGTTGCGGTGGTGGCCCCACAGGGCCCTGCTGCCGAGTGGGCGGCCCCAACAGGAGCGCCTTTCCTGCTCGCACATGGAGCCCAGGGCCCCCAGCAGAGCCCGCAGCACCCGGGGGTTCTGCTGGGATTCGTGGACTGAAAATTTCAAGGAGTTATTGTTATTAGTTATCATGCATGCCAATAAAAAATACTCTCATGATAATACTCGTATATTATAGTTTGTGTCCAGGAAAATTCATTTCTATCCAAAATCCTTCTCAATTGGAAGTGACCTGGGGGCAGGCTTAGGAAACGCTGGACTGACTGCATGGAAGAAGATTCGAGCAGGATGGGAAAGCTTGAGGACTGGAGGCAAATGATTAGGGACCCTGTAGTCAGTGGAGAACATTTGCGGAGATGGCTGAATCCCTTTCTGAGATGTAGTGCCATGAAGATGGTGATGTTCCTACAAAATCATCTTAATTATGAACTCTTCATATTATATATGTAACCATATAGATCAGAGAATTCATCTTATAAGTATAATAAAAAAAACGTTTATAATCAATACTTTTGACAAACATTAAATCTATTTTATAATCGTTTCATTGCATTTATGTAGTACTGAAGCTGAAGTACCCGACGTTGCCCGAGGTTATGAATAGTTTGTAGTAAAGTTATGATGTGTTACCCCTACCCCTACGTCTACCCTTAACCCCACCCCTACCCCTACCCAGTAATTTTCCTCTAATTATGAATGTCAAGTGGGCAAAATTTCATCAGAAATCCAAAATTCTGCAAGGTGGGAAAAGGGGATGAGGGTGGTTTTTCGAAATCTAATGTATACTTTGTAACCTTCCTCTTATTTTGAAGGTCAAATGAGCAAAATTTCACCAAGCTCAGAATAAAACTGTAGATTTGTATAAAAAATTAACAAATAGACACTCTTCTTTATATACATATATAGACGTATGTTGTATGTAGAATAATGGATGGATGCAACACTATATTATTCAACAGTCACAAATATAATATGCCTATAGTGCTGGAGGCATGGATTATTTATGAATTTTCGTATTAGCATTCATGGAATCTGCAACCAAAGACAATGAACAGAAACGCTTTTAAAATAAAATTAAAAGGATCAAAAGCTTAGCTAAGCACTTGGCTAACCTGTGCACTTAACTGATTATTATGAAACAGAATGTCAATCCCCGTTTACAAAGGAATACATAACACAGTCATGCAAGTGCCTAACCTTTTGTTGGCTCCGTAGTGACTATTACAAATAGCAAACTCATACTGCAACGAGAACGAGCATTAAAATTAGTACTTACATATTCGTATTTGCCAGAGCAGAGTTGACACGAAAGGAGCTTAGCACATTGCTCTAGTGTGCATTATTCACTTCAGAGTTTAAACCGTACGCAGCTATGCGCATACATATGCGTGTCTCCAGCGCCTAGCTAATATACATGTACATACATATTTAATAGATATATTTTCGTTTTAAGAGTACAGCCCATGAAGATTATTCTCTATGAAAGTACACTGAGAAAACGGTGAAAAGGTTAAGAGACTATAATTGCAACTATTTGTAGTTTTCCTATTCTATATTTTATTATAATAAATTATTAAAATAACATGACACTGTCAATATTAATAATTTTATTTTAGCAAAACATTTAGTTTTTTTACTAATAATATTTAGGTTCTTATTTCAATTCCAATTAACATAAACTGTATTTATTATTATACTATATTTGTCTAAATACCATTTTTATTTATATTTTTAAAGGTTTATTTACTTGTATCATACTAAACAGTGAGAAGTAGTTCAAGAAAGAAGAGGAAGAAAAGAGGAAAGTCTTTCTTTAAAAAAAAACATGTAAAAAGAGGATGCATAATATTGCTTTAATATTACTGTCTGTACCTCTGTTTTCTCATTAAAAAAAGCTAAGAAATAAAAATAGGCATCCCATATATTTTGGTACGCTTTGTCAATGTCAGTATTAAGAGGGTAAGCATCCCTTCAGCATTTTTAGAAGTGTTTAGTGGATATTTATAGATGTTTTTAATGGCTTATGAAGTAACTAGGAGTCGAACACCTTTTCTCAATTGGTTCACCACCTTTAATTTCCAGATAAATATAATTTAAAATAAAAATAATGGATCATCAGCCATTGACAAATAAAGGTTTTATTTTTATGTGATAACCACACAAGAGTCCCAACTACCTGGAGCCGGTGGAACCATGCCATCCTCAATACAATGAATGTTATTAGTGAGGGGAGGAAGAAGAGGAACAGAAAGGGCTATAAGTACCTGGCTGTACAGATCTGCTCTAATATTATTTGTATCCCATGAGTGATAAAAACTCATAATATTAACTCAATGGGTACTTACTGGAATAATTGGGGCCTTGAATACCCACTTCATTCTGAACTGAAAGTTATTATTTACTTTTTATTAGTTATTGAGTTAGTTCATATTACAAAATGGTTTGTACATATTTAACCGTTTCAGTACTAAAGGGATTAATTAATCCCAAGAATTTTCAAATCAACACTGAACTCTCAAAATGCATTGTTAATGGGTTTTAATTAACCCGTTCAGTTTTTTTAGGTTGTAGTACGTCATTCATGCACTGTCTTAATTTTAGTTTTGATAACAACGGTCAGTTTGTCATTACAAATTGGCGGGAGAGCACGCGTGCTGTCAGAGTGTTCATAAATATATTTATATTTTTGAACACATACCTATATTTATTTTATTGTATACATGATCTATTATTTATATATTACATATTATTTGATGATATTATATTATCAAACGAAATATAAGTATGCAGTTGGCTTGGGACTTTTTAATCCCAAAGTTTTATCTATTTCATATTGCTTGCTTACAGAAAAAAGTCGTATTGAAACGGTTAAAGTAATATGCACATGATATTGATTTAATAATATAATGTTTTCACAGAACTCTTAACACTTATTTTTAAACACTCATTCTTCCCGCATTTTGTTGTCATCTACTAAAAGTTAAGTAAAAAAATCCATAGAACTTTTTTTTACTTAGACAATATCCGAACAAACGATAAATCTATCACGAGCCACAAATATATTGTGAATACGCGGTGTCTCGTGGTACAATCGGGAAACTAGTGAACTTTGACGGCCTACATGGTCGAGAGGTAAGGCTCTCGACTACAAATCCGAAGGTCGCGGGTTCAAATCCCGGCGTGCGCAAGTAATTTTTATTTAATTAATTTGTGTTGTTTCACAATTAATTCATTTAAAAATAATATATAGGCTCGTTCCAGAATGGAAGATACTCTCGGTATCGCCCTGGTGAAAGACCACCATTCAGAATTGAAACGTTGCTTGAAATGGCTTTTAGCCGTGTTTGGTGACCAGACCTGAATAGCCAGGTATTCCTCACCTTCGTCTTTCCCTTCTCCTTCCCCTCCCAATACCTCCAGATTCACAACATTCCACAATTGGGAATGCCATAGTGTCACTGGCTCCAGACGGTTGGGAGCAGTTGGGACTCTTGTGTGGTATTAATATAAAAATAAAAAAATCACATTTTGAGTTGATTTTGTATTACCTATATTATATATACCTTTTTTTGATTTACGCTTTCGTTTTCAAGTAAATTGAATCCAAAAATGGAATTTTCTCAAAATCAAAATATTTGGTCACTACGGGGTTACTACCAGCTGAGGGTACTAGTTACAAAGTCGGTAACCTTTATAAATCATTATTTCGAGAGTAGTGAAGAAAACTGTTATTTGCTTAAGGGATGTTATCTAATACAATATATAAATTTAGAGTATATGTATATTTGTGAATAACACAACTTATGAATACTCGGGGCAAGTGGATGAGTTTGTGTATTTGGGAAGTATGTTTACGAGAGATGAAAAGGCTAATAAGGATATTGAATGAATGATGTGGTGAAAGGGGTAGGCGCAGGGTAGCTGTAGGGGTACAATATAAATGATTAATAATTGCATTATTTCCACCTTAAAATTACACCCAGTTTAGTAGAATTCACAACCTCAAAACTTTACTTCAAGCCATTCATAACCCCGAGCAAGGCCAGTACATGTCAGCTAGTTTAATATATTTTGGTTGTTACAACATATTATATTCTCATGAAGAAAAAAAACATAAATAACGAGGAAATTTTACATTAACATTTTTTTTTATTGGGTGAATCAGAATCAAGATGGCGACGAGTGAAGGTTACCGGTATCGCAATAAACATAAAAAGTCTAACATCATTTGTTGGGAAATTAAACGGGATCTATTACTTAAATTCATACACAATATTTAAAAATACTACGAGAATAATGTGCCATTATTCACAGTATAAAAAAAAGTGGAGGTTACCGACATTGCAAGTAGTACCCTCTGTCCCTCAGCTGTTTATTGTCTTCGGAGAGTAGACCCAGCTCCAATAGTTACTTTACCTTAAAATTGTCGAAAGAAAGGATTTTTTGTGGTTGATTGTTTTTAGAGTAAAAAAGCTGTAATCGAAAAAAAATTATGATCACATTGTTCTACTGTACCACGTGTTTTCGGACGAGTATATTGGGAGAAGGGAATGAAATATTACCCTGCATGGCCACCTCCTCAATCATGGCCAGCAGCACTTTCTGGGCGGCTCCGGGCAGCGCCGTCAGCTTCTGTCCCGCCATTAGCAGCTGCAACAGTGCGCAGATGTAGTTAAAGCGCCGCACGTCCTTCACGGCGCTCGTGAAGTCCAAGCGGCGCACTGCCTCCGAGAGGCCATTGAAGCCAGCGATCTACCGAAAACATTATTATTTATTTAGTCTTGATACTAAATGCCAATATGCTATCTGGGGATTAAGGCCAAGTTCTTTGAAAACCCGTCACATTATTTTTTGACGTCGTCAACAAATCGCCAACTTACACCATTTTTTTTTAATGTTCGGCCCACCATTGTTTTGTAAAATTAAAATTCACCCTGCAGGCTGCAACCCGGAATAAGCGCACAACACAGCACCTATGGATCTCTAAAATATTCCGTATTTTAACGTACATACTTAGTTAAAGTTTTATTTCAAGATATTGGCTCACAAGATAATGAGAATCTAGTATGAATCTGGTAAGATTATCTATGGATGGGAATGAGAGAGGGAAATTTCATTCGACAATTATTTAAAAATGTGTTTCACGCGTCGCTGGTTGTCGATCCCTATTAACTGCCCATTAAAATGGCGCACTTACAGAATAGAAAGTTATTAAAAGATTTTAAAGACATTACTGGAGGACTGCGTAGGGGTTCATGATCAATGATTTCTGATTTCCCAAATTAAATGACTTTATAAAGCAATCAACAATAATAATTCTAAACGCTCACCTACGAAAAAATAAACAATACAATCACAAGCTAATGTTGACAAATAACATAAATTAAGATAAAAAAAAAACATTATTGTGATATGACGAACTGGGCACAGATATCGAAAGCCAACCTAATAAAAGGATTGTTTCGTTGTGAATTAGTTTTTCCTAGAATAAATGATTACACGGTTGACGAAAACAACAATTTATTAGTGCTTCATATTTCCGACGCAATTCCATCGCATGTTGGGAGTATTTAAAAAAAAAGTGAAAGAAAAACAATAAGATTACGCTGCTTGCAAAACACATGTGCCGTGCCGTAATGGCTGTAATGGCTGTAATGGCCATAATGCATCCATTCTGTTTGCATAACTTTAATGAAAATAATATATTGCGCCGTAATTAATTATTCACGTGATTGTCAGACATTGTCAGATCGTCAACTACTTTCTAAATAAAACGCGATAAAAAAATTCAACCAAACTTGGTGATTATTGCATTTTTGTGGAAAATTGGACTGGTCACAGAGAATTAATTAATTATCAATTTAGCGTGAAAACCTTGGAATATATTTTTCAGTCAATGATTTTCCTTATTGGCAAAGTTATTTGTTAAAAAAAGTGGATTTATAGTAAATTTACTATATTGGATATAAAAAATTAGGTTGGGTGTTTCAACCTCTGTCACATTTACAGAAGAAAAATCAAAATGGCGTTAATTGTCAATTTAACCGGAAATCAAATGTGACGGAGGTTGAAGCACCCCAACCCAAGTCTTATTTTCCAAATTCGAACATTCACTGTCGATTTCCACATCGTTGTTTTCCAAATTCAAACACTCGCTGTCGATTTTCCCATTCAATAAATGTATTTTTAGTTAAAATATTGTTGTAAATCAATAATAATTAATATTTAAACACTAAAATCTGAGTGTAAAAAACTAGATCAATCTTGGCATTTTACGCAATTGCAAAACCAAAAGCTGTTACGTTTATACCGTTACTTTCACGTAAATGTACGTTAGGCGCGGGCAGACAACTTGAAATACGTTGTGTTGCATTAGTTATAATACGTAGCAGAAAAATGGTATCGTAGACGGGAGAAGGCACTAGATTCTAGAAGGCAGATATAATAAGAAAAGGAAAGTGTAAGTGAGTATTTCCCCGGACTCACCTCTCGCGTACACTTGATGGTGATGCGGCAGTGCGGCGCGACGTTTGGACACGTGTTCTCGGAATTCGCCTCGTCTGAAAGATCTCCATCCCTTTCAAACAAAAGAAACATAGGTAAAGTAACAAAGTAATGCAATAAGAAGAGTGTTAGTGAGAATGTTACATCGTATGCCAGTGAAAACCATGTAGTTTATTTACAAGACGTCGAAAATGTATTCGGTTGTTTTAGCAACAAGCTGAAATATAGTGGCGGGTTTATAGAGCCGCGAATGTCACAATTTCGAGGGATGTGTACCTAACTGGGATCAATACAAACAATGAGAACATGACAATTTCGAGGGATGTATACCTAACTGGGATCAATATAGACAATGAGAACATGACAATTTCGAGGGATGTATACCTAACTGGGATCAATGCAGACAACGAAAACATGCCAATTTCAAGGGATGTATACCTAACTGGGATCAATGCAGACAATGAAAACAATACCAATTTCAAAGGGATGTATGCCTAACTGGGATCAATACAAGACAATGAGCAGTGACAATTTCGAGGGATGTATACCTAACTGGGATCAATATGAAGACAATGAGAACATGACAATTTCGAGGGATGTAGCATACCTAACTGGGATCGATGCAGACAACGAAAACATGCCAATTTCAAAAGGATGTATACTAACTGGGATCAATACAGACAATGAGAACATGACAATTTCCAGAGGGATGTATACCTAACTGGGATCAATATAAGACATGAGAACATGACAATTTCGAGGGATGTATACCTAACTGGGATCAATGCAGACAACGAAAACATGCCAATTTCAAGGGATGTATACCTAACTGGGATCAATGCAGACAATGAAAACATGCCAATTTCAAGGGATGTATACCTAACTGGGATCAATACAGACAATGAGAACGTGACAATTTCGAGGGATGTATACCTAACTGGGATCAATATAGACAATGAGAACATGACAATTTCGAGGGATGTATACCTAACTGGGATCAATGCAGACAATGAAAACATGCCAATTACGAGGGATGTATACCTAACTGAGATCAATACAGACAATGAGGACATGCCAATTTTTTATTGGTTTAGAAAAATTCATGTGAACATATTTTTCTACTGAGAATAATACTACAATGCTCAAAATTTAAATACGTAAAAAGTCAAACGGCAGCCAAGATATATCACCCATTAACCATTATTTCGAAATAAACAAAAGTTTTTTTTTTTTTTTTAGCAAAATTTGATTTTAATGTGTTTAAATAATATGCAAGTACTTAAATATCTTTGGAACGGTGAGAACTAGAGATGTTAGCCATATTTGTACACATACAAATTTGGTAGTATAGTCTAGTTCATAACTCATTTTCGCCAAAGAATGGAGATACAACGTCCTGGCTTTAATTTACAATAAACTAAAAACCTTTAATTGGCTAAACTTATGTTATTTATTTAATGCATTTAATTATTGCATCTGTTGGACTGTCGAAGAAAACAAAATAAAAATATTGTTTATTCCATATTTTCTAAATATTCTTCAATTAGAAAAAAGAGAGCTAAAACTCGGACGAAGCCGGATACTAATACATACTCGTAGTTCTATAGCAAATATGTATTCTTGAATAAAGCCATGTTATTAAATGTAAGTTACACATGACATCGTACATTGTATTCCATTATTGATTATTATCAGATGTAGATGAGTGATTGCGAATGTTGCGATACGGAGCGAGTGTAGTACAATAATAAATATTATTAATCGTTATGATCAGGCAAAAAACTATTAACAATAGTTTAAAAGATACCAGAAAATGCAGAGATAAATGATTTTATTCAATATCCCCTTACGGTGAAATTGAATAAAAATGGCGCTATAAATTATCCAAGTAAAATTAATTATTACTATTACTATGACACATGACATAATAATAATAAAAGTGTTTATTCCGGTATGTGGGGAGGTTAGTGCAGTCTCACACATTCCATATAAAGGTACATACATAGGTTTATAGTAATAAAACAAAAATAGTGGGTAAATGATACATGACACATAAAACATTAAAAAAATAAGTATATGAAAATAAAGTCTTCAAGGAGCTGTGGCATTTAAATTGTGAGGGGCCAATATCTATCTCCAGTATGCGTCGATGCTGGAGGGTGGACTGAGACGGGCCTCCATGATATTCCCGGAGCTGTTTATTCTTTCTCTCATTTCTGCCACCATGGATCTTATAAGTGCTGCAAAACCGGAAACTCACCCCCCCCCCCCCGTGAACATACTGGAAGCGCTGCAGTATCCGGGGAGGCTAAACATTATGCGGAAGGCGTTATTATATTGGACACAACGTCTTTCCATACTGCTCTTTCTGTAGTTTGCCCAGAGTTCTTAAGTGTACAATGTTGCGCAGAAGGCAAGGAAAAGAGTCCTTTTCACAGCGGTACTGCAAAGGCAAAATCTTTTGCTAAGCATGTTCGCTTTTACGCTGAGAGCTCATCTTTGCCTATAAATATTAAATATCATCATTATCCATCAGATTACTTTTTTTAATATTAATACCACACAAGAGTCCCAACTGCTCCCAACGTCTGGAGCCAGTGAGACTATGGCATTCCCAATTGGGGAATGTTGTGAGGCTGAAGGTATTGGGGAGGGTAAGGAGAAGGGGAAGAGGAAGGTGGGGAAATACCTGGCTATTCGGATCTGGTCACCAAACACGGTTAGAAGCCATTTCAAGCAACGTTTCAATTCCAAATGGTGGTCTTTCACCAGGGCGATACTGAGAGTATCTTCCACTTTGGTGATTACGTGTTGTAGGTATTTAGGTCCTTTAGTCACCTTCAGGATCACACCGTTCAGGGTAGCTGGATGAATACTTTTCGGGCCCTTAGCACATCTTATGACCAATAGACCCGTTTGATTGGGGTTATAGAACATGTTTGTTTCTTCAGCAAACTCTTCTCAGATCTTCAAGAGAATGCGTAGTCCCCTTATAGACGGTGCCATCAGT
Organism: Halesus radiatus; assembly: GCA_022606495.2. Classification (NCBI taxonomy): domain Eukaryota; kingdom Metazoa; phylum Arthropoda; class Insecta; order Trichoptera; family Limnephilidae; genus Halesus; species Halesus radiatus. The sequence continues at coordinate 50,710 of JAHDVE020012203.1, read as the reverse complement.
ACCATGTCGTCCGTATAACTGACGTTGTTAAGACACTGTCCTCCGATGTGGCAGCCTACCCCTGCATTGTTTAGCCTTTCGGTAAGTTCGTCCATATAAAGGTTAAACAATATCGGGGACATGCATCCACCCTGTCTGACGCCGCTCTTTAGGAGGAAAGGTTCGGAAAGACCATCTTTCCACCTTACCAGGTTTTCCTGTTGTCTATTTCACGAGTCAAGGATACGTATCACCTCCGATTATATGCCTCTATCCTTGAGTTCAGCAAATAATAACGGGTGAGAAACCCTGCCTTGCTCAGGTCAAGGAAACATGCATATGAAGTGTATTTTTATTTCTGTAGTATTCCAGTGTTCTTTTTACAGTAAATATGGCCGCATCCGTAGACGCCTGCTTTTTGAAACCCATTTTGTTGTCATTAGTTTCCATGCTGGGTCCGACCCGATCTGGTAGTAAACGCAATCGAATTTTATTCACAGAACGGTGAACTCGTAAATTGATCGACTGGAAAGTATATCAGCGGTACAAAGGCATTCTGAAATGATGCGCTTTGGAGTTGAAATTATTCTTGAAAAAGCGCCAGAAACAAGAATTTACTTGCCACAGTGATGACTCAATGGTTTGTTTGCTTCTGAAATGATGATATATCGTTCCAGTCTGATGAACGTATTTTAGTCCGATTTGCACCTATACTGTGATATTAAAATATTAGGTAATGCTGTATTAGTTTCGTAATGCAAACTCGAAAACGTTTCTGTAAAAGTAATCTAAACATGTTTTGTTGTTGGTGCATAATTTTATGTTTTTATTATACAGTGTGGTGTTGCAAAACTGCAAATGGTGATTATACTGATTATGATTTTAAAAATCCCAATAAAAGATTTGAAATCGATTTTTTTTAAGATCACTGATCTGATATTTTTTCAGTTTGCCGAAAAAAATGTTTTGTGAGAAACAATTCGATCTGCGTCAACAGGACGTATGGTAAGTACCTACGTAAGGGTTAGAAAATATATCAACTTTAATAATAATAATATCTTTATTGTAATTAAATTTAACTATAACTAAAATACATGTATAATATAATAATGTAAGTGTACAGTGGTTTATAAAGTAAAATAGAAAATAATATAATAACAGTTATAGTTGAAGTTTCACATAACCCGCCTCACTAGGCTAGCTTGTGTTGAGGCAGTAATTTTGCAAATTATTTTATAGTTTTAAAATACCCATGACTATATACTTATATTAAGATATGCTTCGTAAATCGTTGAATCAATAATTTCGAATTTGGGTGAGTGCACCGGTAAATGCCCTATCATTACTTTTAATCCAATTTTTTACATTGTATTTGAATATTTTTTGTGAATCAGTTTTTTTATGCTAACCGGAAGAATGTTGTAAATTATTGTATTTTATCCTTGGATTTTTAGTAATTCATCCCTCTTCAAGTTTCGGAGAATGAGCGTGAAACCCAGTTTAGATGTACATAATATTAAAATACCGGACGCCTGCGGCAATGTTGCTGCACTTTTAAACACGCTAAAAAAAAGACGAGGATGCGCCGTGTTTGTATTTTTAAAAATATCTCTGGGCTGTTAAGCCGTACTTCCAGCTTCCAGCAGTAGATGCGGCTTCAGTCATTAGTGTACCAGAGTGGGGGGTATTTATAGATGTCGTCTATCAAAGACAAAGTAAGGACACACCATCTATATTCACCATCCGTAAATCCGTATACCAACACCGGGTTGCGGGAGTGTTAGGAGCGCAAAGCGGGTAGGGTTACCAGATGAAAACAATGTGAATGGAGGATAAATGACTTAGGATGGAGGACATCATGAAATATTTTAAATGAAAAACAAATTAACGAAATTACCTTACAAATTAAATTACTCGGTTCCGACAGACTGGTCACACGTACGCAAAATATTAAGAACACATCTGGACAACTTACAATCCACACAATTTCTATGGAAAAAAATGCTTTAGGAACACACTTGTCATTGTCATTAAGGCGATGCAATGGGAAAGTAATGCAAAAACATGTATTTTCGGTTTGAGAATTTGATGGCCTAGAAATATCATAGACGATTTAATTAAATACTGCAAGTACCTCGTTTAACCGAGCATTTTTTTGGTGTGTCTTTTTATAAGCCTAGAAAAAAATAAAATATCAGACATTAAAAAAATGTTTAAAGCGTAAACTCTCCTACTTACAAACCCCTTTTCCGATATTGTTGTATTGTTCATTGTGGTAAATTAAGTGTTTTAGGATATGACAGTAAAACATTTCAATAATTACGTGTGAGCTTTACAGAATAGAATAAAACACGTATTTTGGTGATGGTTTTTTTTGCGTAAATCGAAACATGTGGCCGATGTTAAGCGGGAATCTCAACCTTGTCGCCACCTGCATAAGGAGCGCGTGATTTCGTTGGAATTTTAGCCGGTGGATCGCCTTAATGTCAGTTGTCACACGCATCGCGTACGTTGCGTTGCGCGCGATTAGTGTGTTCCGAAAACATTTATTTTCATAGAAAATGTATGAAATGTCAGTTGTCCAGATGTCTTCTTGGGTTGCGCGGGACGTGGGACAAGTCAAGTTGGTATTTACCTTTAGGAGCGCAAAACAGATAGGGTTGTTACCAGATGAAAAATGCGAATGGAGGTTAGATGACTTAGAATGGAGGACATTATGATACATTTTAAATGAAAAACTAATTTACGAAATCAATTCTTTAACATTATAGAGTAAACCAGCCGACGTCCTCCGTGGTCGAGGGGTGTGGCTCTCGACTACGAATCCGAAGGTTGCGGGTTAAAATCCCGGCGTGCGCTAGTAAATTTTATTTAATGAACTTGTGTTGTTTCACAATTCATTAAAAATAATATATGGGATATTTGCGCACGTTTCAGAGTGGAAGATATTCTCAATATCGCCTTGGTGAAAGACAACCATTCAGAATTGAAACGTTGCTTGAATTGGCTTTTAGCCGTGTTTGGTTACCAGATCTGAATAGCCAGGTATTTCCCCACGTTCCTCTTTCCCTTCACCGTCCCCTCCCCACTACCGTCAGACTAACATTCCCCAATTGGGGATACACCATAGTCTCACTGCTCCAGACGGTTAGGAGCAGTTGGAACTCTTGTGCGGTATTCACATATATTTTTTTTAAACGCAGCGAATGTGGAATACCCTGTCATATTTTGACTTCAGTCTTAAGGCTATGCCTTTTATAAAATCTTCTGCCCCCTTTAAATAAATAATTTAATTACCTACAATCTGTTATAATCGAGGTTTTTTAAATTGTTTTATCTCACATAAAAAAAGTTATAATTGTTTTATCTCACATAGAAACTATGGAAAATTCCACATTGCCCTTCATACTGCAGATAAGGCGGAAAACCTAGAACACTTTCCCGGTTTCCCTTTTGATTAGATGATGATAGCGATGGGGATGCATTTGCCAGTCTATCCATAATGATAAGAGTTCACTGTAGAGTTACGATTTTCTTAAAAAAAAAACAAAACTAAATAGCGTTCGTGGAACATCAAAAGTATTTGACGACATCAAAAAAATATCATAGGTCGCGATATGACACTTTGATCGATTAAAGAAGCGATATGACAATGTGTACAAATTGACTTTTTTTATATATGAATACCCCACAAGAGTCCCAACAGCCCCCAACCGTCTGGAGCCAGTGATACTATGGCATACCCAATTGGGGAATGTTGTGAGGCTGGAGGTATTGGGGATGAGAAGTAGAAGGGAAAGAGGAAGGTGGGGAAATTGTTTCGAAAACTAATTTCGTATTGCAATGGTTTTAATAATCATAACAATATTTTTATTCCGGGCTACATGCAGGGATTGTGCAAAGCAATGTATTCCTTATAGGCATTGTACATTATATAGTACACAATAAAATATTAAAAAAAATAATAAAGAACGAAAATAAATCTACATTATACAGTTGTACAGAAAACAAAATGAGAAGAAAAAAGTTTTACAAAAGGATTAAAAAAACAAAAACAAAAAAATTTAAAGAAATACGTTTCGGATATTATTGTGAAATTAGGGACAATTACTCATTAGCAGCATATTCCACATTAGCTGCGTTTAATCAATGTATTTTGGACGTGCCGATGAGGTGGAATAAAAAGTATATTTTGTTTGGTTTTTAATCATAGTAAATAAACATTTTTAAAATTTAACACTTGTAAAACTCACTGCATGTGTTTGTTAAATGAAAACTGTGGCAAAAAATGTAAAATGAAAAAGAGGCTTATTTTTAGAAATTACGAAGAACAATCAATATTTGTGGCCGGCAAGTGTTAAAAAATGCAGTCATATACAATCGTTGACGCCTTGACTTATTTGAAATGGAGAACAATGGACAAGATTTGATGAAGGATATAAGTGGAAAATGTGGACATGCCCTCGTTTTGGTTACCATCTGGCAACCCTGAGAGCAGGGGAAGCGGCTTCGGAAGTGCACTGGGAATAATCCATTTAAATGAGTTTAGTCATTTAAGTTATACAAAGCATTGTTCTTGTGGTTTGCAGTTTGCACACAGTATATACTCGTGAATATTGCGCAATGGTATCTACGAGTACATCACGTTAAGACAGTAGAGATATTTGCTATTCAAATTTCAGATATCGACATAATAACATTCATAACAAATAACAGTAATAACTACTATGCTCGATTCAGTCGGAAAACTGTATAATATAATATTGTGTCGAAACTTAAAAAAGAGTAAATTTGATATTTATTCATTTGTGTGCAGACTATGGTCCAATTACAACATAATTATAACAGGAAATGAAAACAATAGGAATTATATAAAACACAAAAGAGGGTAAATACATAATACATATTCAATTAAATCAAATATTGGAAAGTCAAAGTCTGAATAAGGTTTTGATGAAGATCATCATTACGAAGTATAATATCAATAGAATCGAACTCAAATGGATCAAGTCATATTAATAGAACTTTTAAAATTTTATTTACTGACTTGCGCCAAAAATACAAAATGAGTTGATAAGTCTAGACATTCTGGACAATGGAGAATGGTATCCATAATTAGTAGTTGATTGAGGAAAACGATACATTTTTACCAGAGTCTACGGCAAGGAATATTAAAATGGATGAGTGTACAAAGAAGGTAATTCGATAAATTATTCAATATTATTTAATGATATACCGAGTATACCGTAAACCCGCAAAACCGGTTTCGGCACAACGGTGCCTTTATCAGGGCAGATATAAAGCAAGTCGTTTGATAGATAAAAACGTAAAAATGTATGGTAATGAGTATCTACCCATTGTAGATAATATAATGTACATTTATTTATAATATTTACCCCTGATAAAGACACGGTTGTGCCGAAACCGGTTACGGGTTGTTATAAAACAAAGTGACAATGCACACAAATACAGTATTTATGAACAACATTTTATCGTAGCGTTATTTATTTATGCATATTGTGATTTTCTTAGACTGATGGGGAAGCAGAATGAAAGAAGTCATTTCAATATAACAATGTGGAGACTGGAGATTACATACTAATCGAAATAGAAACAACACGAGCCCGTATAAAACAGAGGATTCTGAATTTGCAGTACGCTAAAAGAAAAAGAGGACACATTCATTGAGTTTAATAAATAAATAATGGCGGAGAGCTGTGGTGCAAGGCCACCCTACTGACCCTACGGATGGACGGGTATATTTCGCCTTGCGTTGATTGACTCAACTCCTTGAAATTGTGGATGTACATTGTGCAGTGTGCAGTGTACAGAATACAGTTATACACAGTACTCGGGCTTCCTTCAGTGCTGACACTGTTAACCAATACAGTGTCAATTTCTGAACTACGGAACCAGAGAACCTACAAACTTCGAACTATCCAAATCCAACTATTGAGTTTATTAAAACAACTATGAAATTTTTTTTATTTATCGAATAAAGCAATCACTTTGTGGCTTGACATTATAATTTAAATGAAATATTTTTTTGTTTTAAATCACTTTATTTTATTTATATTTACGCATTATCGACCGGTTTCAGTTGAACCCTACCTTCATCAGGAAGGTACACATATAAACTAGTAAATAGTAACTAGTAACTAATAGTTTATATGTGTACGTTCCTGATGAAGGTTGAGTTAAACCGAAACGAATATGGTCGATAATGAATAAATATACAATAAATAAAATAAAGTGGTTTAGAGGAAAAAAATTCTTTCATTTAAATAATTTTTTATGATGTCTATTGTTTTATTGTTTCTTCACATGTTAAAATTTATTGTTTCCGTACAGTTCAATTTTTAACCTGACTAAGGAATAAGCCTGTATCGATGAGATTAACAATTTTATAAATTTATAAAAATAACACAATGAGTATAGTTCAATTGATTCTTACAGCTACGACACTGTGTCCAGGCTAAAAATCAGTTTATTTGAATGTTTTTATTAGATTTATTAAGTTTTTTCATGTGCAGCTTTTTATCGCTGTATCTATTATGTTATGTTTCTATAAAATACCCAATCGGGCGTAATAAAGGTTTGCTGTATTGTAAACAGGCTTTACAACTGTTCATGTTTTACAACGTCATAATAATTATAAACCCATTACCCACCCATTGCGCTGTAACTGGCTACTTACATAGTCTCTACCTTCTTACTTATTTTATACTTATGTTATTATATTATGTACTAAGCCACTTGTTATACTCCTTTGTACAACCTGCAGTTATAATATAACGACAGGTAAAAGTGTTATTCGTTACACTGTAACTACTTACATATATTGTACCTACTTACTTCTTTTACACTCCAATTATTATTTGTTGTACTATATTATTATACTCCATTGTATACCTATATGATAAATGTATCAACATGTAAAAGCCTTCTAGGGGTGAATAAATAAGTAAATAAATAAATACAAAATAACACCTAAATACTAATAAATTAGTTAGCAAACATTTGTATAAATTCAAATGAACATTATTATCACAAAAATGTTTAAAACAAATGGGTGCTACAGCGGCTCGAAGGTAAGTGAAATCATTATAATGTAGTAAGCATGTAGGGTGACTGATATTAGATCTTATATATGTTATTAATTTAAGAATACGGTGGAAAAAATACTCGGCTAACACAAATATTTTAACTATCTTTTTTGAATAAGGAATTAGACCACTTAGAATATTCTAGAGCAGTGCTCCGCAACCTTTTCTCATCTACGGCACACCAAAATTCTTCCTAGAATTCCGCGGCACACGAAAAGCTAAAATATATAGGTATTAAATTTAATTTTACAATAAATTTTCGTACATTGCATTTGACCGCGGCACACCTGTATTCGGCTCACGGCACACCAGTGTGCCACGGCACACCGGTTGCGGAGCACTGTTCTAGAGGACCATTAAATATAAGTGGAGGATGGTACAAATGATTTCTTTGATCAAAAGAAAATTTAGACCATAGCCAATTCCAGTAGTACGAAATTGTTGTGTTCTTTCTGCAATATTATTAATTTATTTATTTATATAGACACCTACACAGTACATTTTATTACAAATAATATAGTAGATAGGTTTATTAACCGTTAGTGTGCGGCCCAGCGCCATTGCGCTGTAAGCTTTAGTTACGTAAATTGCGACGCAGCGCTACAGCGCTGAAATTTTCAGTGTGCTTTTTGTCGTCCTAGGGAGAATACATATTCAATTTGAGCGTGGTATATTGCGGTTGGCGCGTGCTTTGATAACTGTATTTATTGTTTATCCTGTTAAAATAAATACACCCTAAAGTGAATCGATATTTTCACCATGTCGGAAGTTAGTTCTATTGCGGATGGTCGTAATGTATCAAATGACAGCGGCACTACGGACGACGAGACCTTTGTTCCCATAAATGAATGTTTGCAGGAATCAAATGAGATAAGGCGATCCAATCTCACTGTAAAAAGGGACTACATGAACTTTGCGCGGGAAAACACAATTGTGAAGTGAAATCATCTTATATTTTTTGTAGTTGTAAGTGTGTAGTTTTTTTTTAATTAGAACTATAATATTCATAAAATTTCATTTTTTACATGTATAATTTTAAAAAATATTTATTAAAATTGATTGATATTTGTCAAGTTAATGCATTTTTATTGAATACCATACTTTCTTCATTTAAAAACACGGAATATCTGTAGTAATTTATATACATACTTGCGAAATAAGCATAGCACTAAAACGGTTAAAACGTAAAGTACCTATTACGTATGTCCATAAAATATCTTCTGGGATGAGAATACTTCTTAAGGCTAAACGAAACGTAATAAGCGCTCACAGATGGCGCTAATTTAAATATTTAAATTAGCGCCATCTGTGAGCGCGTATCATGTTTCGTTTTACCTTATATACGAGTATATACATACGCAGCTGTTCAGTTTGAGTTAGTAATTCGTTGTGTACGGACGTAAAGATGAAAATTTTGTAATTTTGTTGGTGTTTTCTTCAGTTTTGACCATTTTATAGGAAATGGCACCATTAAACGGAGTGGATATGCCTCTTTTGTTTGCTAGATGTCATAATCGCCTGACATGTGTACAAATTCGCGAACATGAGACAATATTGGCCGAATATTTGGTGGAGGATACTGAGGAAGAGGATCCGAACGCTGGGGACGATGATAGTGATGTGGACTATGTTCCTGATGAGGAAGAGGCATCTGTTATTTAATTTGAATTGGAGGTTGAAGAGAATATTGATATACCCGAACCAGAAGCAGTTGTTGAGGCAGCAGTTGAGCCAGCTGCTAATGTGCCAGTTGCTAGTAGCAGTGCGTCTTTTGCTTGGCGAGTCTGATGACCATTACGAATGTAAAAACGCGAATATCTTATGGAATAATTTGCACAACTGTCTTTAGCTAAAACTAGTTTGGTAGGCCATACCTCTTATATGGCCTGGCGAGGCCATGTTGCCCATCGGAGGGTTTAAAAATTTTAATTTCATAAATTTAGATTTTTTTTTCGTTTTGTTTTAATTATTTTTTATTCCTTACTATTTCTTTTACTTGATACGATTTTTGTTAACTTCTAATTATCATACGGATATGAGGTTTACGTAATAATATATTTTAAAAAAAGCTAAAATGTGGCGTTTAAACCTCAATTTGTGAAAGGATGAACTTACAGATTTTAATAATTAAGGTGACGATAGTGCCTATTGTTAGATTTATCACAAAACGTGTGGATAAATAGATGGTCCCAGAAAGGTTTTGAATAAAATTTATAGAACCGTTTTGAACCCCAGGATTTTTTTTCCAGAAATGAGTTTAATACACAGCACTATGCGGCCCGCGAACGTTTGAAGGATAGGTAAATTGGATCTTCTGCTAAAAAGGTTGAGGATCACTGATATACATAACATGACGGTGCAAAACTTCAAAGTTAATTATCCCAGTATGGCATATTTTGGAATAGCTGCCGGGGTGTGAATTGGCAGACGTCCTAAATTAAAATAAATTTGAACAAAGAATACTTTCGTTAAATATAAACCAACCGGTTTCATCAATTTAATTGATGAGAATTTTATAAATACATGAACACCCTGAAGCAGGTTCAGGCTGAACCCAAACCGGTTGGTTTACGTATTCAATAAAGTGGCGTTAATTTTTTTTATTTATTTTAAATTTAATTATGTCTAGCCTAAGAGTAACTGCTTCTTGTCAAAGTCTAAATAAAAATTGTGGCAATTTGGTTGGATCAATTTAAAAAGGGGAAAGTTGAGAAAATTATAAACTTTTAGAAATATATTAATTTAATCTCTGGATGGTGAGTTAGAGAAGGCAGGAAGGATGTCGGATGCAGTAAGCACATTCAATTTTATGCGTTCAGAGATAATATCATTGCCTCTTATGAGCATCTGGTTCTAGTTTATAATATCTTCATGAGACGTGGGCAAACATAATGGTCGCTTGTATCTCCTCGTATATAAGAAGAATTATATTCCATATGAACTAGAATATTTTATCATAATACTATCTGAAGTACCCGGCGTTGTCCGGGGTTATGAATAGTTGTGTTACCCTAACCCCTACCCAGTAATTTCATCTTATTTTGAACATTAAATGTGCAAAATTTCATCAAGAAGTACCAACATTCTGCTTTAAGGGGTGGGAATGGGGGACGGTTTTTCGAAATCTCATGTAGACCTTGACCTTGCTTTTGTTTCAAAGGTCAAGTGTGCAAAATTTCATCAAGCTCTGAATAAAACCGTAGATTTGTGTACAAAACAAACACACACCGTCCGCCGGGACATTCTTCTTTATATAATAGATATAAGAAGTTTAAAATAAGCAAGAATGAATTATTTGACAATATGAACAGATATAACATTATTAGTTATGGGATAACATAGATGGATTATACCTGTATGCATTGTCGTATTTCAACTGACGAGACGACGCTTGTGATTGTTATATTAACAATTTAATTATTGGATAATTAACTGTTCATTTCCAAAAATTAAACTGGGAATATAACGACCACGAGGGTCGTAGTCTCTTCATTTTAAATACGAAAATGGATATAATCCGATGTCTAATCACGAGTGAAGGCGTTATCCATATATATAAAAAATCAATGTAAGTTTGTTTGTTTGTCCTCGATTTTATCGAACATTACTGGACCGGTTTCGCTGAAAATATCACAGTTTGTTCTTGCCGGGAAGGTTCAGATAGTAGTTTTAATGAAATCCAATATGTAAAACTGTTGCTATAACATTGAACCCGCCATGTGTTATTTAGGTTGGCCCATAGATATAACACTCTGGTTAGCCACAGACTGCACATTCAAAAGAAGTTTTTTTGGGTAGAATATTTTCAAAATGGAAAACACGAGTAGGTACCTACTTAAGAACTTTATGATTTAGATATATTTTGAAAAAAATAAACGTTTGGAATGAAATAAAATATTCAAATGAATGTTTCTTTATTTGGAGATAGTTACTTTCGCTGTCAAATCAATTATTGTACCCGAGCAAGGCCGGGTACACATCAGCTAGTTGTTAATAAAATGAGTTTCAATGGTGCAGTGTTAAATAACACGAATCATTTGATGAATTGTCCGAGTTCAACCTCACAATATTATTGTTTGTAAAGATTCAACAAAGATCAACTACTAAAGTGCAGAGGGTTCATTGTGCACTTAATGAATATAAATAGGACTGAAGTGCTAAGTACTAAACTGTTTAGTCATTAGAGTTCTGTTCTGGAATCTGGACACCTGGCTATCGGGGAAGGTGAAATAACGGTTCGAGCAGGTATCAGTCATAAAATAAAAAGTATTGTATTATATCTTCAGTGAATGCAACGTACGATTCAGTCGTTCAATGCCGTTTGATTAATAATAACGTAAATATGCCGAATTACGCCTCGACCGTTAAGGGCGAGAGGGACGTCGGAGAGTTATTATTTATTAATTCAAAATAATGATAGTATTATTACGCAATACGATAAACACAATGTTTTTAAATAGAAAATATGTATTAAATATTTTATAAATTCACATAGGCTTAGCATTTATCAAAATATAACCAGAAATATTACTTTATCTGACCGTCCCATTGTAAGTTTTACAAAATATTTAAAATACGAATATGATTTTTAAAGTGGAGAAAAGTATTTTTAATCCTTTATCGTTGCGTTTTTGTCAAAGATTTGTAATACGCATTACAAAAAAAACATTAATGTTACGTAAGGTTCATGAAAAAAATAAACTACACACTGTTCTTTTTTTAAATTATCAAATCGACAAGTTACAGAAAAACCTTTACAGCATTTTTTAAGGATATTCAACTATTTAAATGTTTTTGTAAAACATGCGTAGAACGGTCAGAAATGTGTAATATTTCTGATTATATTTTGATAAATGCTAAGCCTGTGCAAATTAAAAAAAAAACGTAATAAATATTTTTCTCTTTAAAAACACCATGTTTATCGTATTGCATAATAATATTATCATTATTTTTAATTAATAAATAATAACTCTCCGACGTCCCTCTCCCCGTTAATATACATGCATCATCACATACTATGATGAATAGTATAGGTAGAAAGTAAATCATAACTATGTGGTATAATTAGACTGAAAAATATGGTGTGTTAAAAACTTGATAGCAATACACTGTAAACATTTTTTTTATAAATAATATTTCAAGGCAAGACTTACGCAATTATACTATTGTTTATGATAACGAATATCTACACATAATTATGTTATATTAGGATATAAAAGGACGCTTTGATGCGATAGCGAGCCGGGGAGGTAGGTAGGCACTGGCGAAAAACTAGGGCGCGTTCCGATTCTCCTTCTGAGGCACGCCTCTGTATTAATTTGGGCAAGTCAAGTCAAACATCCATTGTCTAGGTATTAATGTTACGAATAAACCAAATAGAAATTGTGGAAAGCGGTTATTACGAGCGTACGTTTACAAACAAATAAACACAGAACTATACGAGGTGACTGGGGTTTGATGAGAAACACTGAAGTAGGGTACGTATTCATTAGCTTAAAAAGTTCATATAAACACACTATCAATTAACCATACATAATGTTTGTGTTAAGGGGAAAAATTAGAAATACGTTAGAACTAGGCTATATTTGTGTGCCAAACGAAAAATGAGACGAGTGAAAAACAGACTAAAGTAGTACGATCAACCATTTCTTGCGTGCTTTTCAAAATCCTGAATATGAATCGAATCATATCGCACTCTCGCAACTAGACTGCTGTAATTCTAAAATTGGGTGTTTTGATTTAAGTAGACACTACATTTTTGATAGTATAAATTTGAACGAACATCCAGCACAAGTCACACCTCAAACTAACAGGAATACTGCAACAAATAAACATTAGTCTATTTTTCGGAAGTCAGTGACACTTTTTGCTTGTTTCGATTCTGCTAAGCTATAAAATCACACTTTGTAATTTAGAGGTATAAACGCTAAAAATCATTAGAATTCACGATTAAAAATATAATATCAAGATGTTTATACATCCATGTAGATACAAAGTGAAGTTGCAAAACTTCAAAGCAAATAATCTCATTTTGACTTACGGCAGTTTATTATGCCAGAGTGTAGTATGTTTTACCTTTACTTCATCGAAATGATGCTATATTTTATATTTTTCCTCATCTAATTTTTCCTAGTAAGGTGTGTATCTGGGAGTTTTTGCAAACGCGAATCAAAACGCGATACATCCCCTTCTTCCTATCGCACACGGACATAACGAAATATTCAACCCATATGGGCGGGGGAGGCGGAAGTTGATCGGTGGAACCACCCCCGCTTTTTCCTTGACCCCGCTACAGTTCAACGAGTGTACTGTTTTATATACCGTATAACCTACATATTTTCTTCATTTTATAATACTAGTATATATAATTACATATTTATTATTATGTAGATACCGATGTGTCAAAGTGTCAAGATATGATTCATGTTCAAATGAGCTTTTTTGGTGCAATTTAAAAAATAAATAATTGCGTAATTAAATTTGTCGCATCAAGTACCAGTCACCATGTGTGCATACATATTTATATAAGGCATAAATAACGCACAGAAATAGCTATTTGTTCATTAAAATGGCGTATCCCTAATCCAAAAATAGAGAAAATTTAAAAACAAAATTATTTATTGTATACTTGTTTTTAGTAAGGAAATACACATTCCCACCAATAGTATTTACACTCCATGCACCTACCACTAACTTTACTCTTATGTTGTTGTCGCGTGAGAAATATCTGTTTTTATTTGTTAATCCTTCGGGAAATATTAGAAATACGATAATATTAATTGCATTGTAAATAATTTTATCAAAGTGATGCATAATACCTTACGTGCCAGACTGCCAGCACAAATAATCAGCGCATAATACAGTGCAATATGTAGGCAAGATATCTTGTCATATTGCACAAAGCCTTTCTAAACGCGTTGTAATTTGAATAAAGCACTTGCAACATAATTTGTAGGTAAGTGAATTTCATGAAAATGATATTCAACCCCGATGTCAAACAAAATAGCGTACATATTGAAGGGAATAGAAGGCTTTCCACATTGTCATGTTTTGTGCTTGCTGGTAATTTATAGACACAATTTATTGAACTGTAATTATGTTATATGTTCACTTTCCGCAATAAGAAACATAGGTACCCACTCAAAATAAAAAAATATTTGTACACAGTATAATTGGGACTCAAATCATAATAATAATAATAATAAATATTGCTTTATAAGCATGGTGTATTGTATCAAAAGGTAAAAGTGAAAAAAAAAATAGCTTTGCAATATCATAACAAGTACAATGAAGGCATAACGGGAGAAAAACAAGAAATTATTGTTTACGGAAGGTGAAAAGAAGTGGATTTGCGAACAAAGAAACAGCTAAAGTGCATTGATCCGTTTTAGTGGAAAACGTATGGCTTCTGACCTCTGGTTGTCGAGCTGCGCTGTACATTCTAATACTTTTTTCTTCTCCCAGCCTTCTTGAGTTTTGACCCATTCCTCTCCTGGCGATCTCCAGTCTTTGGAAATAAATGGCATCTCAAAATATAAACAGTAAACAAACGACTACCGTCAATCGTCAACACTCCGAACTGTTCGCAAATGCGACGCAAGACGCAACAACACTGCGCGGCTCGACCCAATCCCAACACAATAAACTGTACGTTGGAGAGAGAGGGAAAATGCGCATGCCTTTTTGTTTTTTGTTTTTCTACTCAAACGTCACGAACAGCTGACGCAGAATGTCAGATTGAAACAAACATAATGCTACTGCCATCTTGCGGTGCTAATTGAACCATTATCTATTTGTGTGAAGATGTCTGTTTTGCCGGTAACTTTAGGGTATCTACTCAAAGGAAGATTTCTACCGAGTAAAAATTGCGTAACAAAGATACATTTCAGATTTCAGCAACTTACAACAGACTGTCATTTTCTTTGAGGTTAAGTGTACTCGCCGTTTATTTACGGCGCAAAAAAATACTCCGACGATGGATAGCGCAGATCAAAAGGTTAAAATCGTTTCCACCAGCAAACCGGCTTTCAGTAAAAGTCAAATCGACTATATGAAAGTTGTGGAAACCCTAAATTTGGAACGAGTTCAAAAGCTGAAGCGAATTAAAAGGAATAATTTCATCACTGGTTCGGTGCTTGGCGGTATCGTTCTTGGCATTTACGCCTATTCCATATTTTCCGTCAAACAAGAGCATTTCTTAGACGACTTCATCGAACCTACCACAGTGCACAAGGAAACATAATAATAAAACAGTTGTAGTAAAGTATAGTTAGTTTTGGTTTTCAAGATGGCTCTCTTACCGAAGCTGTCCCATCTTCGACTGCCGCCTCTTCCGACAATTCGCGATATCGTAAGAATATATAAATTAAGAGCAGTCAAACAGCTTTCTCAGAATTTTTTAATGGATGAAAAAGTTACAAACAGAATAGTACGCGCTGCCGGTAACCTGGATGGACGCCACGTCTGCGAAGTAGGCCCGGGGCCCGGAGGAATCACCCGCTCTATAATTCGCCAAAATCCTTCACAATTGGTTGTGGTTGAAAAGGATCGCAGATTTATACCATCGCTAGAAATGCTATCTGAAGCGACACAAGGCCATATTGATTTTAAAGTTCTGTGCGGTGATATTTTGCACACAGATTTACAAAAGATTTTCACAAATGTCCCTACAGAACCGTGGGACGGACCCCCTCCCATGGTGCATTTGATTGGTAACTTACCGTTTAACGTTTCCACAATTCTTCTGATCCGATGGCTCGACATGATATCTCAACAGACGGGGGCTTGGGCTTACGGCAGGACTAGAATGACACTCACATTTCAGAAGGAAGTGGCGGAGAGGATGGTTGCCCCCATATTGACCAAGGAGCGTTGCAGGCTGTCCATCATGTGCCAGAATTGGTGCAGGGTGGATTACAAATTTGAAATATCCGGCAAAGCGTTTGTTCCGAAGCCGGATGTCGATGTAGGAGTTGTCACCCTCACTCCTCTGAAGAGACCTACTATAATGCTGAAATTTGGTTTGATAGAAAAAGTTGTACGACAGATATTCCATTTGCGACAAAAATATTCTATCCGTGGAGCAGAGTCACTATTTCCCAAAGAGTGCCGACAAGAGCTAGCCTTGGAAATGTACAAACTGGCAGATCTCAACCCTCAGACACGGCCATTCCAGATTACCCTTCAAGAGTTCAACCGCCTTTGTCACGCGTATCAGCACATTGTCACCTTGCACCCGGAGGTTGCCAACTACGATTTAAGGGCTCCAAAAAATCCCATAGATGACAAAAATATTTAAAATGTAACAACAGAAATAGATGATTATTCCATGAATGTTTGATTTAATTTGATGTACAGATTGAAAACATGAATTATGTAGTTGAAGAACTTGAATAAAGTTTATTTAAATTGTTTTTGTATTTAATAGTTATAAAACGATACCCCAATAGAGTTTTTCAGAAAATTATGACTTGAACCAATGGATGAATTGAACATGGTTGCCCGCTATCTTGTTAGGTTTTATAACACATATTAATCAGGGGCGTGCATTGCCCTGTGACCAAAGGTGTGTTGTTTTTCAAGTTCGGGTATGAACAATTGTGCATTGAATATATTGAAAATTTCCATTTTCCTATCATCTTCCACTGGTTGGTGTGGCCAACTGAATAAATGAGTACCAGTTCCTTATCAAATTGATGGAAAAAATATGTTTTGATCAGAAATTCCTTGTATTTCTTATTACCTCTTAATTTATTTTTATAGTTTGTTTTTCTTTGAGTAGGCACAGCTTGTCAGCCTTTATGTGCTGCACACCACTGCTATTAATATATGTTTGGTGGTGATATTGTTATTATTTAATGATCCTCATACAGCTGTAGTTTCAAATGTCTCAGCCTTGCAAATAACATTACCAGTTCCGTCTTTACACTAAGGGCACCAACTTACTGGCCCCGACCTGAGGGGGCTCCGAAACCAGGGCCGGAATTCATTATTTTTTATTGTTTTTCCGGACCTGCCCAGAACTCATGCCCATTGAACCTAGGAAAACAAGCTGTATATTGGGTGTGACCCTTGGGGGCCACACATTTCGAATACAAAATTCCTGTATAAAATTTATTAAATTAGTACCTATTTTTTAAATTCAATTGCTGAACCGATTCCGCTAGAAACCATGCCACCTAGTCAATAACATAAAATGTAAGATCTGTGTCTTCCACTCTATCAAAACTACCAAAGGGGTGTTGGAAAAGATGTCATCCTGAATATTATGATGGAAAGATGAGGCGCAATCTGTTACCACAATTTACAAAGAAAAAAATATTTATGCTTATTATAATGTAATTAGCCACACATTTAAATAAGACGTATTTAAAAGTAAATACTTTCCTTTATTTCAACTTTCCTGCAAAAAAAAAATACATAGGTACCTAATTCAAAATGATAAAAGCGGCATTTGAATTTTTATAATTACTTTTAACTTTTAAAATGCTCATATCTTCAAATCACGATTCAATTTCATAGCACTGTCTTGCACGAACACCATCAAATATAGAAATATTATTTTGTGGTTTGTTGTTTTCCCAGGTTTTTGGCTTACAAAAAGGGTTCCAAACTCAGTGTGCCCATGTGCACCCTCAAAGCTTAATCTGGCCACGATCATTACTGAGATAGACATAAACAGTGTGTAACAGTTTGAAATGTTAGCTAAAGAAAGGTACAGCATAACGATAAAAATCATTTTGTCATCAGCCATAAAATCAGTTCATTACTAATGGCCAGGGCAAGAATCTTTAATTATCTTTTAAGGTTTGTGTGTGGATTCTTCACCTTAATTGCGTGAAATACTTACATAAAAAAAAACAACATTAATTTTATTTTGTATTATTAATTTTATCCTCGTAAAAATTACTAGATACAACAAAATATGAAATCATATTGAGTTTAAAATAACAATAAAGTGAACATGGTACAGATAAGATATATAATACCAGGATGGCAGCCTCCACCTGGCAGTGGGTAGACTTACAGGAGGTTAAAAAAGAATAATAAAATCGTGCAAGAGGATATGGCACAAAACCTTATAACAAAAGACTTCACAGTTTTAAAAACTGCTTCTGCCATCATCTTTAGTGATAGATTTTTCATTGCCATCAGGGTTATGATCCTTACTAGCATTTCTTTTCACCCTGCTCAATTGCTTCTTATGCCGCTTGGATTGCATATGATTGTTAAACTGATGATCCCCGATAAAAACTCTCTGACAAGTTTCACAAAAGTTTGATGAATTAGGATTAATGCCCCCAATGTAAGCCAGACCAGTGGACAACGGTTCTGGTTCTATGGGACAATCTGTACCATTTACAACGTGTTCAATAATTTGTGTCGCCTTCTCTAACACATTTGCGTTCCACATGGAAACATCACTCGTGTCTAACTTGTAAAGCGGTGGAGTCTGAAAAAAAAATCGAGCAGCAACATTACAATTTATTTATACAAGTATATTTAGTTTTTACATATTGGAAAGAAAAAAAAAACCCTATGTTGAAAGGGGATCGGGAGATAGTAAAATAATTATTCAAAAGTTTTTACTATGGGCACTTAAAATAATTACACATTTTATTTTTAATGTGAACCTATTTGTACAAGGTTCAATTAAAACCTGAAAGGATTACGGAAGAGCGAGCATAATGTCTTTTGTAATGCCACAAAAGCTGTAAATCATAACATTAAAATCTGGAAAAGGATCTCTTTCAATATGGAGTGAAGGAAGACGGAATGGTACCTTTCTAAAAGTACAGGTACTGTTGCAAGAGTCAAGACTTTTATTTAATTTGCAATTTTTTGTTTTTGATGATAGCATGTATTTTGTATTGCACGCACCAAACAACCGTGTTGAAGTGAAAAAAAAAAAAAATTACCTGTCTGTTAGGATGTCCAAGAAAGCGGTTCTTAATTGTTTTATTTTGTCTTCTGGCATATCTCCTTGTTGCTAACTTCAAATTATCTAAGCTTTCTATGAATTTCTTCTGTCCACTTTCAGAGGAGCGTTCCTCTTCGCTCAGAATCAGGTACTCGTGAAATTCTTTGAATCCAATTGATTGAAAAATACCTCTTGTGTAGTCCGTAGGCCTAAATAATACATAATAAAATAAATAGATTATCACAATATCCAATATCATGTGTACGATTTATGGGTTCGAGGAAAATAAACTTATAAAATTGTGAAATAAGTGTTCAAGGAATTCAATAGATGGCAGTAAATGAATTCCAGAATTTATTATTATTTCATACATTTTTGTGGGAATTTTTTTTATTTTTTATTATAATTTGAATTAAATAATGTGTTATGATATTTTAGTCAATATTCTCAAATTCAATCTGACAGAATGAGTATGTTTAATTAGTAACCAAAACTACAAGCAGACCACCGAATGTGTTTTTTGTCTTTGTTTTATTTTCGTTATTTGTACATTTAAGTTTAGAAAATAACTAATCATAACTTATATACTATTACATATAGCTAATGATAACTTATATACTATTGGATACTATTACATACAGCTAATGATAACTTATATACTATTGGATACTATTAGATATTACATGTGGTTTTTACAATCTATTTTAAATTTATTCATTGGTGTAATTTTGATTGGGACCGGCAGAGTATTGTAACATTTCACCCCTTTGTAAAATAAGTTGTTTTGCGTATTTGTTCTTATTCGGTAGTCTGATTTCCTTACATGTCCTTGTATTATGTCTGTGAATGGTAACACAGTACATAGGTATGTAAGTACGGTGTGTGTGCTTTTCTATAGAAATTTGATTGGTGCTAAGGAAGGACCTAGTATCTACATGTTTGCATGTAGAGTGTAATATAAACAAGCATTAACGCTTCACATAATTCAATGCAAAATAACAAAACTGCAGCAGTGGCTCCAGCCAACGCGTTCGGTGGGAAGTCCCACAATTAGCACAGGTCAGGGGCGAATTTTATTAATTCATAAATAATATATTACACTAAATAAATAAATCAGGGTTTTATCAAACAATTTTTGTAAATAAATGTCTAAACACCAGCGGGGTGCAATCTTTAAAAAAAAAAATTAAGTCCCAGCTGCTCCCAATCGTATGGAGCCAGTGAGACTATGGTATCCCCAATTGGGATATGTTGTGAGGCTGAAGCTATTGAGGAGGGGAAGGAGATGAGGCAGAGGAAGAAGTACTGGGCTATTCAGATCTGGTCACAAAAAAACGGCTAAAGCCATTTCAAGCAACGTTTCGATTCTGAACGGTGGTTTTTCACCAGGGCGATACTGAAAGTATTCACACTATGGAACGTGCCGTAAATATACTAAATGTTATTTTAAATAAGCAAATTGTGAAATAATGCGAAATAACAGAATTTAATCAAATAAAATTTTCTTGCGCACGCCGGGATTTGAACCCGCGACCTCCGGATTCGTAGCCAAGGATCGTAACCACTCAACCACGGAGACCGTCAAATCTATTACCTTGAAGGTAGGCTGTGTGTAGTTTCGGTAATAAGTTCGGAAATGAATATTGTGCATTGTATTTGAAAACGGTCATTTTATAATCTTACTAGAAAGTGTAAAATTTGTCACATAGAAACAATTTATCAATGTAGAATAATCGTGACATAAAAAAATCACCAATTTATGAAAAATATACATTTTTATCAAAAAAAAAATTAATTATTCTTATTAAGATTAAAACATTACACAAATGTTTTCCATCGGCCACGGAAAGCAAAAACATTGTGTATGCATAGACAAATGTGTATGGCCACGCCCTAATGTTTTTTTGTTTTTGTGTAATGTTTTGAAAAAACAAGCGCAGGAGAAGCGGCTTAAGGGTAGGCACAGCTTTTCAGCCTTTAAGGACTGAACGCCACTGCTAAACACTGACTGCGCCTACAACGGCAGATGCATAGCATCATAAACATCTAATTTGTTGTTTTTGTTTATACGAGTATACGATTTTTGTACATTTTTTATAAATATTTGGCTGCTACCTATATTATTAGGGATTAGAACTTGAGTAAATAACTAAACAATCACCACGTAAGATTTATGTTTAACACGATAGGCGGCCATCTTGGCTCTTGGTGTCTAAAGCACAGTGGGTAGGAGATGCTCGGCTGGTAGTCGGTTGGATCGAGTTCAAATTCAACAAAGGGTACCGACTTTTAAAAACGTATTAAAAGTAATAATGTCTATTTTATAAATGTTGTAGTACATTAAGTATTGTTACACAGATGCAAATTACAATTTAAATTAAAATTACAAGTTTTCGCGTGGCTGTATCGACATGCCCGTGCTCGCATTGTACACGTGCATGCCCCTTTTAACCTAACCTACCTTAACTCGGATAGAGGGGTAATAAAAAAAAGAGGAACGCTGTTAAATTATCTTAGGTTAACCCTTTTCTCACGGTGCTAGAAGATAAGAAAAGAATTTTGTACTTTTTAAGTTAGATAAGAATTAATAGTTTACTTTTATTACTTATGTAAATCATTTTATTAATTGTACATATTATTGTATACGTACATAATTAGTGAAATATTTTGTATAATACGCCCATTACAGCCGGCAGATCGCCGGCTACTACTGACGGCCGCGCATGGTGTCACGGTGAGCGAAACCCCGTACCCCTTTCACTCGCTACCGTACAACTCGACAAGTTAGAGCTTATTCACACGGGGCGGTTGAACCGCTCGTCGGCGGCAAAAACATGGTTTTGCTGCTAAAAATAGATTCATTTTAATGTTCCTCTAGTTTAGTTTAAAAACGGAAAATATTTTGTAAATGAAGGACGAATTGAATACGGTACTTTTTTATTCCAATTAAATTATCGGTGGGTATGTGTCCTCCTTCTATAATAATAATACATACATACATAGAGTGACAGCTCGTGACTTTTGAGTGAGCTAGAACGCTAAGATAAAAAAATGCGACGTTTTGATGTTGTTGAAGCCGAAAAGCCCACCTACCTTCTAAATCTCCATACATAAAATTGAAAAAAAAAATCATTCCAACAACATCAATAACGTCGTATTTTTCAATCATAGCACTCTAGCTCACTCAAAAGTCACGAGCCGCCACTGAATAATAATATAATAATTTATATTATACATTATGTTTGGTCTACTCGTATCCATCTGGACAATACATCATATCAGCTGGCGAGCTCGAAATGAGACACTCAATGGTCTGAAGGCTTCATTCCCGTCAATGAAAAAAAGTGATGAATGGGAAAGGAATTTATTGGGATGTCGGTTATTTAGCAATCCATCCAATTACGGAAGAGGATTTTATTGTCAAATACATCAAGTACGTAACTGGTAGATAGTGAGGGCACGACGTTAAGAGGCAATATCCCTGGATCTATAGAAACTGACTGATTTCGGTACGAGCTTACATTATCAATTGACATAATCGAAATGTTCGAGCACTCGAAATAACATTGTTAGGAAGAGATTAAGAACCGGAACGTACAAAATATTTTCAATCGGCTCTCCACACTAGCGAACAGTGGCGTGCATTGCTCTATGACCAAAGGTAGGCGGTGTATAATTGTTCAACTTTGGGTATGAATTGTAGGTTGAATATTTGAAAATTGCCATTTTATTATCATCTTCCGTTAAATGTTGTGGAAAATGAATAAATTTACAAGCTTCTTACCAAAATCATGGAAAAATGAATTCTTGTAATTTATGGTTCGTTTTCAATTTTTTTTTTTTTAATTTACGGACCAATGTCCAATTACACAGAATACATAACACAAAATGAAATAAATAAGAGCTACAGAATAGAACAGCACATACATAAAACAAAAATGAAGCAATGACAAAAAAGGGACAAAAATATACATTTGAGAGAATATTCAAGTCAAGGCCTTAACAAAGTTTTAGTAGAGTCCATGATTTTAGACATTCTAAATGATAAACTTCGAGTTCTAATTTCGTAGACCGACAAAAATCATTCAGACTGGTACTGGGAATTGTTTTTCCCCAATCAACACTACTAATTATGGGTAGGTACCATTCTCAACTGCTCAGAATGTGTCGAGACTTATTGACTCAAGCCAGGGCCATGAAATTTTTGGTATCAGTCTAAATGATTTTTGTTAGTCTTCACGGAAATAAATATAGAAGAATTTCATCATTTAATATGTTTACCATCCTACAAAAACCTTGTTCAGGATTTAGCTTGAATATTCTCTCTAATGTATATTTTTGTCCTATTTTTGTCATTGCTTCACTAATATATTATGTACTATTCTTATTCTGTAACTCTTATTTTTCTCATTCCGTGTTATATGTTTTGTATAATTGGACAATAGTCCGTTAGTATAAAAATAAATAAATAAAAGAATTTGCACACTTCTTAGGCGTTATGTGATCCGTAATCATTTTTGTAAAAAAAATAGAAAAAAAAATGTTTTAATAAATGAATACCATCACTATTATTGTACATACGACAAATTATAATATAAATCAGAATCGAAATACGCTCCTGGAAGTTCATTGTGTTCAGTATCGAATTACGTAGGTAGAAAGTAAAAAAGAAACCATAACAGATTTAATTCCCGTAAAGTTGTATCGACCGAGCGGGGTGGCGCGGATTATGACCCATTGTTTATCTTTCCCAAGGGTCAGAATAGCGCGCACTGCACGGGCTCGAGGTCACAAGGCTGGCTGAGAACACAAGAATATGACCTGGGGTAATAACTTACAGTTTGCTACAGGTCCAACTGACCGCAGACATTGTCGTCGGATTGCTTTATGTTTTTTTTTTGAAAAAAGAACTCCGTAAAACAATGCCGCTTTGTTACATCAACGAGTTGATAAAAAAAACTTGTAATTATGTTGGCGTAACTATATAATACTATAATATCGTGAAATTTAATACGACACGATTTTATGTTACTATATTACTGTTGTTATACTACCTAGAAGAGTATTGGTGTGTCTGAAACTAGCGTGCTTTAGCTATTGATATAAAGTGGTGTAGGTAATTACACAAAGATACGTATATTATTAATTTATTAGCAAATGCAAAATACCATAGCAAAATATATGCAAAATTCAAAATATAACCGAAAAAAACTGTAATTTTTATCGTGGCTGTATCGACAAACCGACAAATAGAGCATATGTGGGAATCGGCAAAACGAGGAACGCTTTATTTTAGGTTAGGTTGGATTGGCATTCATAATGTGATCGTGAACATGTTGATACAGCCACGCAAAAACATGCAGTTTATTTTCGATTGCATTTTGCGTCACGATGAATGATGCACTAATTTGTTATTTACTCGAGTGATATTCAGAAAAAAACACAATTTCAAACAATATTAAAAAATAAATAAATAGGTATTTGAAAATATGTAGGAAGGTTTTCTTTTTTCATTATTCATTTCCTTGGCAATGACCGATATAATTTTTTTAATAGTTTTTGATTGTGTGTGGAACCGTAAACACTTATAATTAAAATTATATCAAATAATAATTATGAATAGATTTAATAAATACGAGTACCTATAAACATTCGGTTCCAGCAAGTTGAATAACCTATCAAGTAGTAAATTGAGTGATAATTATCGAATCTAAAAACGTGACTTATCTCATCGACCGAAGTACCTACATACTTGTAAATGCAAATGAAGACTATACAGCAGTAGTTCTCAACTTCTTTCGGGTCGCGATCCCATTTTACAGAAGTCTGTTCAATTTTTTTCCACTTGTTTCATGATATTTGAAAAAGTTAACCGATTCTGATTCCACGATAACTGATTTAATGTCTTTCTGTAAATGTATAGCGTAATTTTTGGGAATAGATTTAAGATGATTGACAATTAATAGACCTTTGGATTTTTTGTGTACTTGTTTGGGACAACGAATAACCAGGACCTCGGAGTAACAATATACCAAGAGACCTCACTTTTCGAGATGTTGAAGCCAGTTCTTGACCAAGGAAGAACAAGAGGTGTGTGGCCTAAAATCACTAACAGGGTTGTCACAAATGAAGTAAATTAGGTTTTTTTGTGAGTAATTCGCGTATTACAGCGATTCAATACGTATTCAAATTCCCATTTTCCTTGGGGTATATTGTTACTCTAAGACAAGGACAGAGGACCAAAAAGCAGTACTGTTATGGTAACAGCAGTACGAATTTTATAGAAATGAAGTGATCCATAAGCATGATATATTTTAATAGGGTAAAGAAAACCCATATTTATATAAAAATCAAGGTGAGTTTGTTTGTTTATCCTCGATTTTCTCGAAAATTACTGGACCGGTTTCGCTGAAAATTGCACAGTTTGTTTTATTAGTGCCGGGAAGGGTTAGAAAGTAGTGTGAATGAAATCCAATATGTGAAACTGTTGCTATAACGTTTTAAAATTAGTATGAAACACATTGAACTCGCCATGTTTTATTTAGGTTAGCCCCTAGATATAACAGACTGCATATTCCAAAGATGAAGGTTTTTTTGGGTAGAATATTTTCAAAATTGAAAACACGAGTAGGTACCTACTTAAGAACTTTATGATTTATATATATTTTGAAAAAATAAACGTTTGGAATGAAATAAAATATTCAAATGAATGTTTCTTTATTTGGAGATAGTTACTTTCGTTGTCAAATCAATTATGGCACCCTAATGACAAGCAAGAATTCACAACTTCATAACTTTATTCCAAAACCCGAGCAAGGCCGGGTACACATCAGCTAGTAGTATATTATAATTTACTTCTTCAATAAATGCAAAATCACTTTGTGGTGATATTTTCACCACTATTACACCACTATTCAATATTTAAATATCAACAAGTTTCGGAAGCGAAACTTCCCTCATCAGGATGCATAGCGGTTTAAAAATATTTTTCCTAGTTTACTGTTTCGGGCGGCGACTCCACAGAAAACCATTCGCGACCTCATTTGACCCATAGCTTGGGAACCCGTGGTATGTGGGGAGAACCACGTAAGTACAATAATTTATGAATTAACAGCATCATCTTGTAGTCATTAAAACATCACATATGCGTAGTTAATTATTTTCCGAACATTTAAGGCATCAAATAATTATTGGTCACATCCACAAATAGATAACAGAGTTGAAAACTTTATTCTTATACCTTGTTCACCGTATTAAAATTCACAAATATAATACTCGTACATTCTTTTTGCACTATTGTGCTTAATTAAGATCTCTGAGGTGAATGTGTGGTAAAACCATGTATGATCGTGCGAAAAATGTTGAGATTAGTAAAGAATGCAAGGCTGATGTAAGCGTAATGAGTAAGATTAAGAAAGGGACGCTTAGATGGTATGAGCATGCAAAGCGAATGAACGAAGAAAGGAGTGTAAGAAGAATATATGAAGCGAATGTGAACGGAAGAAGACACGATACGATCAAGTGATTCAAATACTTGAGTAGGGCGAGAATGTATGAGACGATGTATGAATATGAATGAAGCAAGAAATGTATGCCAAAATCGAGTTGTTTGGCGGTCCGTTCTCTCTGCCTACCCCTGCGGGGAAACGGTGTGGATGGTTAGTTAGTTAGTTAGTGCCAATTAAGACTTTCAGTGTCTTTATTGTTTTTCTACAGTTAGTATCACAAAAGTCCGAATCTTTTCACAGTCCGCGACATCTTTAATTGTGAAA
The DNA here is from genome assembly GCA_022606495.2 of Halesus radiatus. Taxonomy (NCBI): domain Eukaryota; kingdom Metazoa; phylum Arthropoda; class Insecta; order Trichoptera; family Limnephilidae; genus Halesus; species Halesus radiatus. The sequence goes on along the minus strand of JAHDVE020012203.1, from coordinate 23,933 downwards.
ACACCAATCGGGGATTGAAGTTAACTTTTTTTTCAATATTCACCCTGTAATATATATTATAATAATAATAAATATAAATTACCGTATTTTTTAACCTTTCCCTCGCGGTGCTAGAAAATTGATGTACAATACCAATGTGTGCTGTACACTCAATGTACAGTGCACCCATTTAGAATTTTTATAAAAATGAATAGTCTACATTTATAACTTACGCAAATCATAATTATGACAGTACATATCGAGGGGTAATTACTACAACTAGTCAACTTTCAAATCACCGTCAACGTTAACGTCTGCGTTAATCAATTTCATTTCCTCGCCCATGTATGGCCACAGCACATATATTACGTGTTTGTGCCATAGAAGAGCGAGGCATGAAATAAAGGAATGTTTTTATGTGTAACTCGAAAACGCTGATTCGGAGGTTACCTAGTTGTAGTAATCACTCTGTGATATGTACATAAATAAAATATTATGGATAGTTGCTGAAAACGTGAAAAAAAAATCGAACATACATAAAACGTACAAAGCGTCCATTACTGCCTGCTACTATGACCGCGTATCGTGGCACGGCGAGTGAAACCCCACATCCTTCTCGCTCACTACCGTATCACTCAGATACACCTACGCAAATATTGATCTTCGACAAAAGATTGTTTTGTTCGACAAATACTTAGATATTACACTTATTTTATTCAATACATACATGTATTATGGAGGAATGTCTGAAATATGAGCTTTGTGTTCAGTATATTACGGAGATTTAGATGATTGTTCACAAAAACGGCGCAAAACAAATTATCCAATCATTATTAGTAATATCATTGAAATAATTAGAGACGAGTCAACTCGGATGACAGCACCGGCAAGGAAAAGTTAATGACGCTTTCATACAAGAATGCATTTTTTAAGTTTTTATTTAACCTAGTGTCTTATGATTATAATAATAATAATAATCGGATGATTTTTATAGCGCCGTTTTTGCGAAAAATCACCTCAAGGGCGCTGTACAAATCTTACTTCCTATTCTTACATTATTCCTATATTACATCTATTCCATATTTTTTTTTTTGGACTGGCTATCATTAGACATTATTTATAGACCATATAAAGAGATGCAGTTAAATTATCAAAACTAAATACGGCTTGATCTAAGTTTTCATACATGTTAAATTGAAAAAAAAAGCTAACTGTATTTATTCCTTACGATATATTGCAAAACGCTAATACAAATGATAGGAGTTATGTGAAATTGGGCGGCGGGTGAGGACGGGGGCCGGGGGAACTGATCCATATCCATATCCAATCTCCTTTGTCTTTGTTGGTGACGCCCTGGGCGGCCTGACGGGACGCTTGGTGTTGGTCTGCCCGTACGCCAGGTAGCGCTTGTCGGCCGGCTTCAGGATCTGGAAAGAGCACACCAGCGTGTCGTCCATTTCTCGCCCCAGCCGGTGGTGTCGTTGTCGGGGTCGGACCACAGCAGGCCGCAGAGCAACCTGGTCGGGCACGTCCGTGGGCCGCATGATGCACCGGATCTGCTCTGTAGACTGGAGGTCAGAACTCAGGTCGCCGTGACAGCAGAAGATCTTCTCGTCAAATGTCTTTTCCTATTGCGCCTTTCTCGGTTGCGGTTGTGGTACAACGTTCAAGGTTCAACGATATCTTTGCAGCTATTAAATGGTCCAAAATAACAAATTCACCATTAAGTTTGCGTTGTGTAGCCCGGTCGTATTGTTTTACGATAATGTTTACAATCACCATAGTTCAAAGAATAACATTGTAAATCATCCATTGACTTTGGAAGGTTTTTTAACAAGCACATGTGGCGAACGCCTTCGACCGATGACCGATGCTTTTGGGTTAATTTAGAACAACGTGACAGATTTGAACCTAAAATGTTTGGGTTTTTATTTGATATTTTATTATAAACTTGAACTTGGCCCGAAACGGCCACACTAAAATTATATGATTTTTATAAATGTAACCTATAAATTATTCCGGTTATTTTGCGCTATTTTAACACCGGAAAAATTAAGAACTTCCCAATATTTCCCAGATAAACTGGAGCGCTTATAAAAAGCTGCCGGCAGCTACGAGAGCGCCAAAATAATCATGATTATGAATCAGATGACGTCACAAGAGTTGTAAATCTCTCCGCTATGCTCCACAATAGCGCAGTGAATGGTATAGAATGACACTAGGGAAATTATAATCTGTTTTTTAATCAAATATGAAAATCGATTTTTTTTTATAATTGTATGAATAAAGTCATACATACAAATACAGAATTCATCAAAACGTCACAAGTTCACACTCACTTTACACGACAACATGATCACATACATTTAAACACTATACATATACAATAAGACAAGCAATCCATTAGCTACGAGAGGAGCAATTTATAATATAATAAGGAACTCCAGTCCATTTATTTCTTTTTATTTTTATTAATGTTGACATTCGAACTTAATTTTCTGTTTTTTTATTTTTTTGTTTAAAGTTCGTTTTCATGGGTAAAATAATTGTTAAAGTTTCAATTTTTTAAAGCCCACCAAAACGCACGAAATCTATGGCTTGTTGGGTGTGACGTCACACGAGCCGTCGGATTAGCGGTTCAATGGGCGCCCTTGAGGTGATTTTTCACGAAAACGGCGCTATACAAATCATCCAACTATTATTATTATTATTATTAATCGATATTGTATTGATTCCATACAAAATTTCGAGAACTTTATACTCAAATTTAACAGCTTTTAATTATAGAAATCATTGTAAAAATATCAGTGTCTCGTTACTAATGTAGGTGAATTGTACCAAAGTGTAAAAATATATTCATATCCGCAACTAATTAACAATTTATCAGCGTTCAAAGAAAGTCCATAGCTCACTTTTTAAGAACTAGCTTAAATCAGAATTGCTTGCGTTAATAGCCTCTTTCATTTTTCTGCGCATGTGCAGAAAACAGACGCATGCGCATTGCGCATCTGCGGACATCAACAGTCCGTGACAGCAGTAGACAGATATTAACTTGAATGCGTTGGATAAATTGAATAGGTTTGAAATATTGGCGTAACTTCAATGATTTGAAATAAAAATAAATATATTATGCATTGTAAGAAATAATAGGTTATCATTAGAAATCCCCCGCTTCCAGAATAACTGAAGAAATAATCACCAAAGTGCTAATGACATTGTTGTTGGAAGGGGTATAGATTATTATTACGTAGATTACAAATTCGTTAAAATTGGTATGAATTTTCAAGCAAAAACTCTCAACTAGTCGCAATAAACAAACATAATGATTTTACGAGCGAAATGAAACTGTAAACAGTGAAATTATAAGCCAAAACCATGATAAACAGCGGAAAAAATCTTATCTGGTTATAGTTGGGCTCAAAAACGGTACGTGTGACGTCAGAAGCAGTGGTACCAACAGAACATGGTGTTTTGATGGTACAGTTTTTAATTAACTTTTATATAACGATTTATAAAATCTACGTTTAATTATATACAATGAAAGTTATATATTCTGAATCGGCATTTGTTGATCTACACGAATATATATTTTTAAAGTCATTATATTTTTCACTGGAGTTCCTTATTGCCTTTCAGAAATTAAAAAAAGAAAAACGTCTAGGTACGTATATTTGAAAAGAAATTTGTTCCATCCAAGAATAAATGAACAAAATAATAAAAATGTATAAAATTGTAATGTATTTATTTAGGTAATCAATCATTCTAGTTAAGTAAGTGAAATAGTAATTTTCTTTTATCTGCAAATAAAAAAAAAACTACAAGAAAACTAATAATATTATGTATATTCAGAATTATTTATGTCAAGTAATTTTAAAATTTTCAACTGGAGTTTTTCATAAATCCTTGATAAAGTATAATAAAGTATTTTAATAGTATGTGTTTATAACAACATTTAAAGTTATTTTATAGCTTTTTTGGAGTGTCCTTGAGTTGAAATTTAACAAAAAAGGGGCTAAAATATTATTAGGTATTATGATAAAGTACGTAAACCAATTCCCAACAAACATTTAAAGCTGTTCAAAAAATTTTCCAACGTAAAAGTTAACATAATCTAGAAATTTAATAAAAGGAATTTAAAAATGTTAATTATTATGGCAACACCGATTTAAGAACAAAATTTATTTTATATTCATGTGTGATTATTGTTTGACTTTCGAATCTGACTCGATTGGAGGAGAAAAATGACCTTTGAATTTTTCTTAAATTATCTTTTTTATTTAAAGCTAATTGGTGTGCCTCTTCCACATACACAGTTATATTATTATTTTTTACTTAGAATCTAATAAATATTATAAATAGCCAATTTGATGTGTGTATTTTAAAAATACAAAAAAACTTGTTAAAAATAACAAGAAGCCCGAAAAATAAATTTCCTTACAATATAATATAGATTATGTAGAATTATCGCTAATTTTTCATCACCCCTTGACATTGATGTGAAAATTTTCCTTTTAAGTTTCAACCATTTCGGTGTTGCCGTTTAAAACCATTTAAACGATCGCAGCGCCTTCTATTTTTTAAATAATTTCTTCAAAAGATTGGTATTCACTTTGTGGCGTCATTATTAATATACAAATTTAAAATTTTCCTATTTCTTACATTTTTGTGTTCTATATTTATCATTTGTTTATACTTGACATTATTATTTTTTAGTATTCAATATATTCCTGATGAAGAAAGCATCGCTTTCGAAACATATTAATAAAGTGGTGAACAAAAAATAACGTTAAATTCATTCATACCTTCTATTTTTGTCTACATTATTTTGACATGAAACGGAAGTAGTGCCTACCTTGAAAACTAAGTGTCTATGCCTATATAGTACGAGTATATTAATACGATTCAGGTTTTTATTCCTTCCTTATGGTCTTCATTTGAATCAATGAGATCAAACATGAACGGGAGCTAAAATTAGACTAGCTAGAAATGTCTCATTTGACGGCATGATTAGTCAGAAACATAAAATTAATTTATGGACAACTCGTTACTTAGATCTCGACATGAGTGACGCCATGAAATGCTTCTAAAAGATGAACGTATTCATACCCTTTTTGCCAAAGATATATTTAAAAAAATCTTTGACTCAAACATAGAATTCCAAGGAAATATATACTCATATGACAAATCCTCCAAAAGAAAAAATACCTACCGTACTTCCGATCTAGTTATTTAAAATTTCGAAGAAAAATAATGATTAGTATCATCATCAATAGAAAAACGTTTCTTTTGATTCACGAGCTGATTGTTTATAGATGGAAACACTGATTCATACAGTTGGGGTGTCGATATTGTTGAGTTTGGAAATCTGATATGGATTTAGATTTTGGCAGTGTGACCCCATATGACATGCTATTTTATAATGAGAGTGAATAGCACCTGCATTTGATTCGTAGAACTCTATAATATATATTTAATTTAAAGTAAATCAAATTTAATAATGTTATTATTAAGTTCTGCAAGCATTTTTTTATATCTATATTTTTTTAAATATCGACACAGCTGTTTCGGCGTTCTATTTATATGATTTTATTTACCCTTACCCATTTTTTCATGGCGTTAATTAATATTTTCGGTAAAAACGGAATTATTTATAAACCAATTTTGATAATTAATATTCTATATTCGGTGAGGTAATTACAGTTAAAAATCTGTTTTCCTCTTTTTAATGATATGATATTTTTTTAATTGTTTTGTAATGACGTGGATGCTGTTTAAGGCAATGAAATAAAATGTATTTGGCAAATCCCCGAAATATAAAAAAAAAATTTATATTGTTTAGGTTTACTAAGGTAAAAAGATTTTCTTATTAAACTAGGTGAAATATTACCAAAAACTAAAACTAACAGTTTTAATACCACATCATTGATCACTAATCTGTATGATCGTACTCTAAATTTTAAGTTTAGGAAAATTTCCCCAAAAGTAGGGAAAATAATTACCTCCAGAAAAGAAATATGTACCTACATTTTTCAGTGTGTCCATGTTCTTTTTGCTTTTGTCTATTCAATAATGACATCATACCAAACATAGGTTTTTGCGTTATAAAAAAAGTTCGGCGTTGAAGAAAAAATAAGTGAATTATATTATGTTTATGTTTCTATGGTGTAATTGTCGGTGGGAACAATCCAAAACCCCATACAAAATTTTGAGGGAGGATTTCGCTATACGACGCTATTATCACCTCTAACGCAACTAAATGGTTAGGATGTTAACTGAAGTCTATGGGTATTGGGTAACCTACCTTTGGGTAATAACTGTCGATTGTCAGACGTATTGTATTGTATTATAATCATTTGCCATAACTTCACGAGCCACCGTTTGTTCCGCGCCACCCACCGATGATTCGGCATATAAACTGTTCACTTATTGTTTAAGGTTAGGCAATGGACACAGCCCATCCTGGACATGTGTCTGACATTATCATCGTCAATTCCCAGTACCTACCTACAAGTGGTGAGTGGTGACTAAGTATATAAATATCTACGTAATAGGTCAAGGTAAACACGCAAACTATAGACCGGGAGCCCACAACACCCAAATCATCGAATACTTTTTTTTAAATGTGACCTTCGCACAAGAGCCCTACCGTCCGAAGTCAGTGGGACCATCGCATCCCCAATTGGGGTATGCTGTGAAGCTGGTGGTAGTGTGATGGGGAAGGAAATGGGTAAGAGGAAGCTTGGGAAGTACCTGGATGCTCAGACATGTTTTAAATTAAAAAAAAAAAAAAACACTATACAATTTTTACATTTTATGAAGATATAAATATAATATAAATATAATATATACATAATATTTTCTTAGTCCTCCTCACTAGGAGATCCAGTGCTGAGGCGAACTAAATTTGGATAGAGGGTGACTTCTATATTTCAACTTAAAGGTAGTGGGTAGGGTATTTTCAGTAACTTCTACGACAATGTTTTAAAAATACTAGTCAGTTCTTTTTCTGATAGTTCCTTAAGCCAAGTTTTACTAGACTTAATTTGTTTAATACTAGGTGGAAATTTGTTGTATAACTTTATAGCTAAAACTGCAGAGCTTCTTTGTCCAAATGTAGTATGGCACTTAGATATATTTGGCATGTCTATTTAGCTTTGCTCTGGTGTTATGATTATGTGAGGTATTTGCCTCTTTGTCCTTTTGGAGATGAACCAGAATATTGTTGGCAAAGTTTTTTCTATATTTGGAAAGTCAAACTGTTTAAAGATTTGCGTTGTTACCATTCTTATCCCCATTAGGTTCCCTCCTTTAAAATCTGGTCACTAAACACGGCTCATGCGCATTTGAAACAACGTTTCGATTCTGATTGTGTTGATACTGAGGGTGTTTACCACTTACCGTATATCCATACGAAATCGGATACATAGATTAAACTACTTTGTGGCTAGAACGGACGTTAAGTAAGCCTTAAACAAACTGGTCTGCCGGTCAACGTGGAGGGTTTGTTCAGTTTCGAAAATTGTGAACGAATTTTTGTGGCCAAATTACGTCATAAGATGCAAGAATAGAAATATTTTGTTTCGATAGGAGGCGATAAGTAAAGGAGATAAAAAAATGCCATTTTTGCCGGTGATTTTATCGAGAAGGTACATGGATGAAACCAACAAAAACTGTAGCCTAGATCGCTACATTGAAAAATTCCCTGGTCTACCGATATCAGAATGGTAGCTTTTTGTGTACGATGTTTGGTTATTTAATTTACCTTTTTACGCATGTCGCACATTTATTAATAATAACGATAATGTACTTATCAACTAAATGGTGACAAATTAAGGTCCAATTTTGAATTTTGTCACTTGCCTCATCTATTTTTTTTTAAATTGAAAGGTAATTTTTTACAATATTTGAAAAACAAAGTTACATTACTGGGATACCCCGTTTCAAGTTCATATTGTACATGGTTTATGAAGGAATTGTAAATTTGGTCAAGTTTTTGTTGTTGTTGTAAGTATGAAGAGTGAATGTAAATGTAAATATTACACATCAGCATAGTTAACAGATAAGAAATATAAAACATATATTATGGGAGGAAAATTATAAAGCAATAAACGAACGAAAACTCTTAAATCTACAAGATAATATACCACGAGCATTAATCTTTGTTGGGTTGCAACGTTGTATCTATATTATTCTTTCCCGTGTCCATAATCCATTAATGGATTTTATTACCCGAAGATGTTAAATAATTTTATAGGGAAATATTAAAAATTTCTTTGTCAAAGAGTCGTTTTAGTTGTAGGTTGATATCCTGGTTTTCTAAGAGGAACGGATGCGCGACCTGTTTCATACAAAACTTAATTTTGAATTTGAGACCAAAATAGTCATGCTCTTTTTTTTTCATCAAAAAGTACAGTAAATATCTAGTACGCATGAGAAGTATTTTATTTATTTTTGGTTTACCTTATGAAATATCGGCCATTAAAGGAATTGATTTTTCGCGATTTTACAGGCATCTTTAACAATTATTTAGGGGCTAACGGCGATTTTACTAAACATTTAATTAAAAAAATAGATCATTCAGTTTGGGTGGGTATTTTGGCCTCCAATCAAAAATTCAGTTTTGTATGAAACAGGCACCGCAACCGTCCCCCTTAATGCGTAAATTAAAATATAATTATTTTAGAGTAATTAATATTTCATCATGTTTCGAATATGTTATCACATTTCAGTGCGATGTCTGTCTGACTGGAAAAAGTACCAGGTCGGCGGTCGGCGGTAGGCCGAGGCTTACTAAATATCCATTCTCCCCATAAAGTGGTTCCATCTATGTATGCGATGACGTAGGATTACGTGTTGTGGGCTCCCAGTTTATTACGTACAACGCCATACGCACTTTTATGGGAGAGTGATAGAATGTCGCGTCGCCTGGGAACTGGGAATACGACCATGCTGGTTGAGCTCATCACTAAAATGTTTAATTGAATGGACCATCGTCTTTGACGGACAGGATAATTATTGGTATTATTGTTTCATTGGAGTGAAGGGTTGACATTTCACGTGGGAAGGCGATCTTCCCGTCAAATTTAACTCAGACTCATTAACTGGCTTGATTAATTGATTGGCAATTATAATCGATCTGCCATGTTAAAAAAATATAATTGATGCATCTAGCATTTATAAAATATACATTTATTGTCGAGGCGAAAAATAATTCGCAATGAAGCAATATTAATAAGAAGTTATACGTTGGTATGTAATTAATCTAGCGTTGCCATAATTCAAAGCGAATTTTGAAAAATGAATGTTAGCATACAGCTATAAAATAATATCCTCTATCTAAACCCGATAGGGCATTGATCGTATGTCCATTTTCATTTTATATCAAATCGCGGGGTCATAACTACGACTAGGTAACTCCGAAATCAGCGTTTTCGAGTTACACACAAAACCATACGTTTATTTCCTCACCCATGTATGCCACAACACTCTATTATGTGCTTGTGGCATACATGGGAGAGGAAATAAAGTGATGGTTTTGTGTAACTCCAAAACGCTGATTTCAGAGTTATCTAGTCGTAGTAATGACACCTCGAAATAACTCGGTACTTTCATTGCTTTTGTCATTTTGAGGAATTTTTTGTAATTATGTGGAAATCCCGAAATAATGCAAGGCTGATGTAAGCGTAATGGTTAAGATTAAGAAAGGGACGCTTAGATGGTTTGGGCATGCAGAGCGTATGAACGAAGAGAGGAGTGGAAGGAGAATATAAGACGCGAAAGTGAATGGAAGAAGAAACTGGGGACGACCGAGGAAGACATGGCACGATCAAGTGAATCAAATACTTGAGTCGGGCGAGAATGTATGAGACGATGTATGAATGTGAATGAATAAAGAAATGCACGCCAAGATCGAGTTGTTTGGCGGTCCGTTCTCTCTGCCTACCCCTGCGGAGAAACGGTATGGATGGTTAGTTAGTTAGGTGATAATTAAAACTTAAGAGTATCGAGTATACGGAGAATATATGACGCGGAAGTCAATGGGAGAAGAAGTCGAGGACGCCCGAGGGAGACACGATACGATCAAGTGAATCAAATACTTCGAGTCGGGTCATGTCACGAGTCGGAATAACAGAAGAGTATATATGAAAGCAAGGAATGTGCGCCGAGACAGAGTTGTGTGGCGGTCTATCATTTCGCATTCATTTATGGTTAGTTAGTTAATTAAATAGCTATGCCTAAACATTAGAGATTTAATATGTGTACTTTTAAATATTTTTACAACCTAACCTAACCTAACATAAAATGACACTTTTAACAAATGATAGCTATTTTTGGAGATGTTTCTATGAAGTCCAAATGGCTCGTGATTTATCATAACTTTTTTAAAATTACTAGTTCTTATGTTACGTATATTGTTGCTTCTTATTGGGTGATTTTAAAACTAATGTAGGTACTTTTTAGCTAAATAACTTTGGTTTAATTTTTCATACAAATTTTCCGAAATAAAATAATATAAAAGCTACGAAATAATGAATAATTTTACCGAACGTATTGGATATTTCGAGGAATTCAGTAATATATTTTATTACGGTGACTAAGAGTGGTTCTCATTTATTTTCGATTTTATTCTGTTTTGTGAACACAGAATTGAAGTGTGGGTCGCCTCAAAATACCCCATAACCCGGATAAATTAATTTAATTTGTCACCACATTAGTTAAACATGCTCTATTGAGAGGAAACAATGAGGTTGTCTCCTACAACGAAATTTAATGTTATTTACAAATGTATCATATTAATTAGAGCAATTAGAAGGAATTTTCAGAATTTTTGGAAAATACCAAATAGTACCAAAGATATAAGCCGTCGAATTGTTGATAATATCGCCGGCCTTCCGATAAGTATGTGACGTCACTGTTCATAAAAAAGCTGGCGCGGCCATAGATACCATAGGCGCGGCAGTATCCGTTACTGCCATTTGAATTGTGAATTGTACTGAATTGTGATTCGTGACGTCACGGGTATACGTTTTTCCCAAGTTCACCTTGAAAGCTTATAACTTTGTCATTTTTAGAGATATTGAAAAACTATTTTTTCTGTCGTTATTAACTCTTTAAATATAATACATTATCATCAGCCAAAAAAAAAATTAAGAGATAACCTCATTGTAACTATAAAAAGGTAGAATAACAAAATTGCTTATTAAAAGAAAAGGTATATTTTAAGTGAAATCAGGGAAAAAAGAATCGAAACGAAGAAATGTCTTTAGTCATGTTTAATGACCAGGTCTGAAAAGCCAGTTAGTTGCAAAACCATTTTTCCGCCTCCTTCCCCTTTCCATTTTCTTCAGCCTCACAACATTCCAAACTTGGGGATGCCATAGTCCCACTGGCTTCGGGCAATTAAGATTCTCGTGCGGTATTCACATACAAAAAGTATTCTACCGCCTTACTTATAGTCGCGGTGGAAGGTCCGAATAGTGAAAAACTTGATTTATTACCACGGCGCAGGTATGGTTAAAGCGGCTTTAAACCATGCTTAATATCGGCTTTACTTTTTCCGACGCTGAAGCGGCACGTAAGAAGATAATAAGTAAGATGGTGTAAATGTGAATGTAATTTCAGTATTAGTTCAGTTTTAACTCTCATCTCAGGATGTTCGGGTAAGAAGATGCAACGTTTACAGTAACGATTATGGGTGGTCAAATTTCTAAATGTATTTGAGGAAAGTAAAGATTCTTTTTTTCGAGTTTGCATTTTCCCGGGTGTGTGTACATTCCTAATGATTAAAAATGGAAATTAAAAGAAACGTTTGATATGATACTAACCTAAAATTCGAATGCGCACCGGATTTTCTTTTGAAGACCCACAAAAATAGTTCAGAATCCAAAGGATAATTGATATTTATTAGGTACTAGAACATAAACAAATAAATCTGATAGGACGCATCGAATTTCGGTGGCGCTCGACCGTAGATTAAAAGACAAACTCGACCCGCGGGTAATTGAACGCGAAGATCTTCGAGCGTTTTAAATATTCAAAATGGTGACGTAATCCATTTTGAAAGATGGCGGATGGCGGGAAGGGAAATGATCCGTAAGCGGAGCAAGTCCACTTCCGGGAAGGCGCGCGCAGCGGCTAAATAATGAACTAATGAACGCGGAACGCGCCTTTACTCAAATAATGTGACATCCGTCCTGCCAACTTCTAACTACCAACTGCTAAATGAACGTCTTCCATAAGAGATGGCAGCAAAACTAGAAAGGCAAGCAGGTATCGGGAGAACAACGCTTTTTAACTATTCAATTGAGAACAACTTATATATGCCATCGATAGGTATATTTTGTTGCCTCAGGCGTCCCCGACTTCTTTCATTCACTTATGAATTGCATTATATTCTACTGATTCTTAACACTCCTTTCTACGTCCGTCCGCTCAATAGGTCCAAACAACTCCAATTGACTAATAAAACGGGATAATCTTCATAGTTCTTCTCCAATGTTTCTGGGTTTTCACCTTTCAAGGGTGTTCGTGGCCATCGTTTCAATATATGGAGAAACGTAAAGGTGAAGTTATATTAAAACATTATTGAACAAATTTCAAAATAATATTAAAATTGGAGTCGAATTTTAATATAGAAGAGATGGAATGTTGAATGGAGGTGAGGCCATTTTAGACATGGATTGATTGAAAAGAATATTTGTTAAGAGAGGGACAAAACTTCGAAGTTGGACAGCCAAAAATTTATTTTTAAAATTAACTATCGTTAACATAATTAGTACATCAATATATTTTTAAATGAACAAAATTTTTTATTAAGTATTATTTCTGACATTTAAACTAAAAAGAGAAAATAAATATGAAAATAAAAAGGTGAAACGTCTGAAAAAAATATTCATGTTAAGGTGGCATAGCTGGATTGTCGATTTATTTGCGATTCCTAACTATGATCTTCGATTGAATCGTAGAGTTCTTAATAAATACTTAAATACAAAATTGTACTATAATTTTTAAATTTTATAAGGAAACAAAAATTTTATTGTGTACATTTATTATGCATACAAAGGTAGGTCCATAAAATATTTAAGAATTTTAAAACTCATTCTAGAATAAAGATAAACAGTTTTTTGTATCTACTGTAAAGTTGCCAAAGTCAACATATTTAATTTACTAATTAGGGTGGCTATATGTTTTCTGCACCAAATAAAAAAAAATTAAGCCTTTTTTATCAGCTTAAGTTTAGTGTTGAAAAAAACCTTTTTCCTGAAAAATCGTGAAAAAAACTCGTAAATCCGGTTCTTGACTAATCTACCTACCTTCATATTATTATTTACTATTCCATAATAAAATAAATTATCTTTTGAAAACATTATACATCTCACTATGTTTGCCCGTTTAGGCAAATACGAGTATAGGGGGAATAAGCGACTATCTAGAAGCTATTATAACATAAGCATCAATTATTTCATTACGCACACCTGTATCCCACATCTTTCCTCAAACTTCATCCATATATCTTAAAAATCTATTCTTTTGGGCATTCTTCATACAAATTGAAGTATAAAATTCATTCTGTTCTTAGTTTCTACTTATGGGCCTATTGTATTATTTTATCATTGAAGATAATATTAACAACTCCCAAATCGAAACACGAAACCGAAAAGACGCAAAGAAGATAACGGTAGCAGCTGGGATTAATTGATTCTGCCCGGTGAAGCATATTACGAACCAATTCGGAATAGTACACCGAATTGATGCATTGCGTTCTTAACCGCTTAAGGACCACGCCCGAGTATACTCGGGCGGCTACTATGTGCAAAAATACGCACACCCGAGTTAACTCGGGCAAGCTTTACATGCAGAAAAGATCACTCCCGAATATACCCCGGCAAAAATAAACACGATTTATGGTATGTGGAAGAGAGACAAAAGACAGATGCACCGTAATATCAACATTCAGTCCCATTTTGGGCCCAAAATGGCTTTTATAGAGGATATATACGTTTAGTAAATAAAATCCATTCATAAAAAGGTGTTTTTTCCATTTTCCTTTTTAATGATTACAGAAGGGGTTAAAAACTGTTTCAAACTACCGATACCCAACCTCAGTCACAATCGGTTTTATTTTTTTTTTCTAAAAAAATGATAATATGGCATAGTGGTGTTGAAGTATTTTTTCCAACAACAAATATACTACGATGAGGTGAATTCAATAAATACTTATTCTTTAAAAAAATAACATTTATGCTCAACATCAAAACTAATCAAATAAATGACATTTAACCCTCCCCCCACGGTGCTAGAAAATCCCCCGAACTCCGGTGCTGTGCACTCAGTGCACAGGGTACATATTTAGAATATTGGAATTTTTTGATAAACAATAATAGTTTACATGTATTAATTATGTAAACCATTTTATTAATAGTACATAATGTACATATGTACGTAGATAAAATATTGTGTACTGAAAACGAGAAAAATACATCGAAATCCCCGAACCCCTCTCGACAAATTATCAACGCACGCAGCATACGCATATATTAACGACAAGAAATTTCTGATTTCGACAAAAAAAATAATTCTGTTGTTTTCGATAGATACATATATTTGATTTATGGTATCCAATTCATAAATGGATTGCTGAGGAACACCTAAAATATGAACAGTGTGTTTAGGATATTTACAGAGATAATAAAATGATTACAGACATGACCAATCAATTGACAGGACCGTCAAGAAAGGGCTAAGTAAATAAATATGTATTAATAATAGACATTCACATTTGTGTGTTTGTTTGATTTCGACCGAGAATTTTTTGTGAATATAAAAATAGTTAGGTATTTTACTTACTGTCCGTCAATGACCCTTTGTTTATTGTACTTGTCGTGAAAATCAGTCAATTCCTCAAGGAGACCCTCTTTCATCATTTTGTCTACACGTTCTGTCAACCTGGCGTCTAAGGTGTCCTGGAAAAATATAAATAAGAATTCAGTAAAAATAAAGAATAAATATAGCACAAAGATAAAAAATTACTTTGCCTTATACCCGGCAAAATATAGCAATAAATCGAAGACCAACTATGGCACATATGCCCATTTGTATGCTGGGAAATGAACATACTTCGAGCTTTGATTATTTTATTGCCAGTATCGATAAAAGATGTATAATTACGTCATCTTTCCAATTCTCAATGTTTTATTTAATTTTATTTATGGAAAGATAAACATTCCCGTAATAACATTTCCGAATAACATGACAATATTCGTTAAAGGCGGAATTGGTTGCTTGTTCAATGATGGAGGACACAGCGTGGACCATTCGGCCACTAACCGATCTGTTCAGTTGTATTATTATTCAAAGGTTAAATATATTATATGTAGCAGTGGGCTATGACCAAAGGTAGGCTGTGTGGAGTTTTTCAGGTTCGGGTATGAATTGAGGAATTGTGCATTGAATATTTGAAAATGGCTTGACTACAAAGTGTAAATTTGTCATACATAAAAAAAAATATCAACTCGAGGAAGTAGCTGCCTTCAGTTTACATAACGTGGCGTGCATTGCTCTGTGACAAAAAGTAGGCTGTGTGTAGTGTTTCAACTTGGGGTATGAATTGTGCATTTAATATTTGAAAATAGATATTTTATCATCTTACTAAAAGTATCATTTCGTCAAATAGTTACAATTTATGAATGTAGATCGATTGTGACATAAAAAAAAGTTCACAAATTTATGGGAAAATACGATATGTTAAAAAATTATTTTAGTTTTTTTACTGGTTCATTTTTATTAGAGTAGGCACAGCTTTTCCACCTTTATGGATAGTATCCCACTGATATGCGGGCAAAAATATTAAAAAAATATATATATTTAACAAAAATTAAGCATTGCCTATTTCTGGAAAAGAAGTAAACATGCAAATCAGTACCGCCCAGGGAGTTGAACTCAGACCGTAAGAAGGAGAGTTCAATTCTTCAACCGATGGGCTACCGATCACATAATTAATTTATTAAAGATAAAAATCATATTAGTTTCCACGGTGTAACAAAAGCTATATGAAAATAATAACGTTGGAAAGTTAAGAAGAAAAAAGAATGAATACATTAATTCAGACATTTATGTAGGGAAATAAAATGCCAATCACCTATGCATAGCAAATATTATAAAGGTATCACATGAAATTTGAACACCGTACTTATGTCCAAAATAATAAAAATCCTACAAAATGTCAGCAACTATTTTTAAAAACGTATTTCAAAAACCTAATACCTAAAATGCACGGAATTTTATGACGTTAGAGATGACTATCTTGATGAAGTGCATAAGGAAGCCTTACACGGATCACAATCCGTGTAAGGCTTTCATGTACTCGTATTCATTAAATACACCCGGAGACTCTATGCCAGTGATAAACAACCCGCAGTCCATTTGTCAAAAAAAAAAAAATATATATATATATATATCAAAAAGATTGAGGTAATTTCTGTGAAAAAAAAAATTAAATGAAAAACAGTGTACAAAAAAAAAAGTTTCATCGGATAAGAAAAAAAAGGTTTGATATTGTCCCAAGAGAGGTAAAAGTCAATATGTGTCATACAGCTAGTACGGAACTTAATGAGTTTTACATCTAAGGGACTCTAATTTGAACAAGATATGGGAGTAGCAATGAAATATAATCTGAAACAACACAAAGAATTTGACATGAAGTTTCAGGTTCACTGCTTTATTTCCTCCAAAAGACCCTTCTTACAGCATCCCCAAAGAAGACATACACATTGAAGGAAATTATTTTCTTCGGGGCCTCCTGTGTGGAGTAACTGCAAAAAAAAAAAAAAACAGAGGTGTACCTAGTAGTTTTAATGGAATGAGCCAATTTTTTTTGTTTTATAGAAATACAAACATTCCCGGGTTACGAATAAACAGACAATATTTGAATTCCTCTTCATTCCATAGTGAGAAGAGGAAAACGTTGCTTGTGTACTGTGCAATGATGGAGGACATAGGATTAAACATGTGACACCTTCCTGGGAACCAAACGCATCTGTAAACTCGGCTACGCATCTGTAAACTTTACACTAACTAACCTAACGGTTAGGTTAGTTAGTGTAAAGCGCACATGAGGTGAACCTTCACAAAACTGCGCTATAGAAATTAACTCTTATTATTATTATTATTATTGCTAACCGGCCGGTTTATAAAATATACTTACAGGGGGCCTCATAGTAGTTCTGCTTACCCCAGCATTACATAGACAAATCGATCGGATAGATGGATGGCAACTACTAACCATATGAAACAATTGTCTAAAACTCAAAAGCGTATTGCGAGGACCACCTTAAAAGTTCCCATAAGAACGCCAACAAAACATTTTTTTTGCACTACTTAGCATAATATCAAACATTTCAAAAGATTTTATTTATTTTTTTTAATTTAATGCAAATCATATTTAATAATGTTATTATTAAGTTCTGCGAGTATTGTTAGTTTTTATTATTGTGACAGCTGTTTCGGCGTTCAAGGCCATTTTCAAACTGCGGTTAATCCACATTGTGACGATTATTTATATGATTCTATTTACCCTTACCCAATTTAACTTTTTATAGTGCCAAAAACAATTTATTACCGGTGAAACCGATTTACCGAGAAACCAATTGTGATAATGGATTGTCCATTCTCTGAGGTACTTACATTTGGAACCTCTTTTCCCTGAAATAAACGCAATGCTTTCTTAATTGATTTATAATGACGTGACTCGTGTTATATTGTTTAGGTCTTGGGAACATCTGAGTAGCGGGGAATTTTTTTTTTTTAACTTTATTTTTATAATTATCTTTTGTTCATTAATTAATTTCCAATTGTTCAAGTAAATTTAAGTTTTAGATAATACTTTTAGTATCCGTACATAATAATATACCACTATACGCAACACTTGCACTCTTTACGGCTCGTGAACATTTGGAAAAGAGGAAAATTGGGCCTTCCGTTAAAAAGGTTGTGTACCACTGCTCTATAGTGACCACAGAACCACCACGCGACAGCCCAAGTGACTAATATCCCAAAAATGGCGAGGAATCGTGATTGGCAAAAACTCTAAGAGATACGATCGGATTTTTTAAATCTCTCTAATAAATAAGTTTTCACGATAGACAATTTTTTTACGAATTGGACAGAAAGTATAATAAAAAAAATGTTTCTGGTAATGTTTTAATTATTCGACCGGTCAGTGGTTGAATTGGTAGCGCATCGGGTTTCCACCCAGGCGTCGTGAGTTTAATTCCTCGACTGGCTAAATCCTCCATTACGACACAAGCAATATTTTCAACTTATTGTGATAGTAGTAGGAGATTTTCAAATATTTTCAGGTTATTCGTAACCCGTTTGTTTTTAATTTACTAAAATAAAAAATATATATTATGTGAATATTTCTCGATTTCCAATGCACGAATAAATTTAGGTTTTTTTTTATGTGAATACCGTACAAAAGTCACAAATGAATAGAGCCAGTGGGTCTATGTCACCTCCATTGGGAAATATTGTGAGGCCCAAGAGGGTTTGAGGGGAAGGAAATGGATTAGATGAAGAATGGAAAGTTATATACTTTGAAGTTTTCATTATTTTTTAGGAAATAATATTTACAGCCGTGTGACATCACACAAGAGTAAAAAAAAGAGGGATAGCAAATGGTTGAGGAGTACCTAGCTATTCAAATCTAGTCAGTAAACATAGCTAAAGCCATTTCAGACTTTTGTTTCTACTTTAAATGGTGGTCTCTCTAACCAGGGTGACAATTCGTTCACAATTTCTGGAACGAGGTGCAAATATACTATAAGTTTATGTATATACAAAATAAACAATGCATAAGTGAGATGACGCATTTAAACACAATAAAAGTTTTATCTGCAAACGCCGGGTTTCGACGCCCGAGTTCAGAGCCAAGGTGTTTATAGCATTAAAATTGTAAATATCTAAAGAACTGGTGTATTTTAGTAATTTTATCTCGCAGGGGCTGTATGGCAATTAAACACAAAACAAGTAATGTTCACGCCCAACGTAAAATAGTAATAATATTATCGGTTTACGGCATCTGCAACAAATTATCAATTACACCATACAGACTTGCCATGGTGTTATTATGTGTGGCGTATGGGAGAGGAGCTTATATTATTATGGGAAAAGCTATAATATTAAGGAGCTTTATGGGCTGTAACACTGTAACAGTGTACTGATACTTAATGATTTAAAAAAAAGAAAAAGAAATACAAAACAATTTTACTTCTATTTTGTACATCATAATGTGACTAGAATCATTAATGGGATTCTAGCGGATATGAACAAGTGTCTGGTATATGGATAATAAGCTACATTATTTTCTAGAGAGACATGTATCACTAACGGGAATACATATGGATCTCAATAATAACGGGATATAACTAATCGATTCTATTACAGAGAAGATTATACAGGATGTTTAAAACAATGCAATCCTGCAATTAGATATTGAAATTCTAATGCAATTATTATTTGATCGCCCAACCTTCCAACTACGAACGTTTGGGCGATCGTGTAGAGGGGAGTTCGTGCACGTTGGGCCAACGTTGGCTTCAGTTCGGCGAGTTGTTAGTTAACAAGTTGGCCCAACCTTCAAATTAGTTCGCACAACTCGCACGAACCTGCCCCCTCTATACATCGGCCAATCAGTATGCACTCAGCAAGCAATTGCGACGGACGTACCGTATATGGAGAATAAATTAACTGAAATATGTTTATATTGACGAAAAAATACTTAAATATGCGCTACCCCCCCCCCCCGGTAAAAATGCTCAAATTCTGCATTATACATATTATGCAAATAATAATAATAATTGGCGAATTTGTACAGCTCAATTTTTTTGTTGTGAAAAATCACTTTTTTTCATTTTGAATTAATAATTGTAGGCACTGATAAGATACTGCGCGGACGCAGGCGTGCAGTCCATAAATGCTAAAAAGCTGTGCCCACCCTAAGACAAGTAAATCATTAAAAATATAATATAAAAAATCATATTACATATAAATGGTCTAACACAACACAAACAGGCATATCTCATATATAGCAAATTTCCAGGAGAGCCAAAAAAACTGTTTTTTTTTGCCAGATTATTGTATTACATCTTTCGCTAATGGGCCTTTAATTGAAATTTTTATACTCCATTAGCGAAACGTAATAAAATGTATAAGAATCCTGAAACAAACAAAAAAAACTCTCCTGGAAAGTTGCTAAATATGAGATACACCTGTTTATGTCATGGGCGATGAAATACACAAGGAATTTGTACACTAATTTATTCAGTTGACCACAACAATCAACGGAAGGTGATAATATAATGGACATTTTCAAATATTCAATTCACAATATTCTTACCAGAACTATTACTGCACACAGCCCACGTTTGATTATAGATCAATGCACGCAACTGGTAATAGATACCCACATTGTTAAAATAAATAATCAGTAAAACGTTTTGTTTATAAGACGGCGCAGGTCGGCAAAACTTTGAATTGATCGGACCAGCGAGACTTAGCACGATTATACAATCCAACTCTATTAGACCGAAACGGTTCGACTAATCGATTACCAGCATCGAGATCTTCTAACCTCAAAGTACCTGTCTATCGGTTCGGTCTCGTCGGACAAGAGGATGCCTTAGAAGTATATTTATCTAGTTATGTGGCAACATTCTATAGAATCTACAGAACTAAAGATCGTACGCAACACATTGAAAGTGGATTGATCTTCGAAACAATTCAATTGTTTCCGGGGAGGTCAAAATAGGTATTATTCAGTAGTTGTTCATACAGGAGATAGTAAATTTAATAAGGATATAATTCCATTTGATCTACGTGGCAGAACGGGAGGTCAATGGCTCTATCGCCTTCTCGTAGGTCGCAGATTCAAAATCCAACGTTTGAAAATAAAAAGAGATTTTGGATTTTAGACGGCTTCCGTGGTTGAGTGTTTACGATCCACGGCTGTCGCAGGTCGCAGGTTTAAATTCCGACGTGCGCACCTACATTTTATTTGATTAAATTGTGGTAGGTATTTCGCAATTCTCTCATGTAAAATAATAAATAGTATATATGCGCCACGTTTCAGAGTGGTCAATACTTTCAGTATGGCTCTGGTGAAAGACCACCATTCAAAATAGAAACGTTGCTGAAATGGCTATAGTCATGTTTGGTGACATGATCTGAATAGCCAGATACTTTCCCACTTTCCTCTTTCTCACCTCCGTCCCCAATTGGGGATGCCTTAGTGTCTCAATGATTCCAGGTGTACGGAAGCAGTTGGGACCCTTGTGCGATACTCACACAAAAAAAGCTCCACACGGCAGGCTTTGAGTCAAATGTTTTCTCTTAGGGCCTATGTCGAGGGTGTCGCGTGGGGGGTCATTTGGAAGAAAGGAAGGAATGAACCTGGGTCTTGAAGAGACTCATGATGTAGGGGGGAGGAAACATAGAAGCTGGAAAATCGTTCTACAGTCGAGTTTTTAAAGATAATAACGGCTAGTAAAAAGAGGTTGTTCTCATGTGGTAATTTTAGCCGCGTACAAATGTTTTCTTACAAAAAAGTTTGTAAAATAACGTTAATTATATTTTCAGATGTATATACTCTCAGACTCCCAGTATTGCGTTTTGTGAGAACATCATTCAGATTGAAATGCTTTTAGGCATGTTTACTGACTATATCTGAACAGCCAAGTACTTTCCAACCTTACTTCCCCTTCTACCACCCTCAATTCCTATAGCTTCATAATATTCCCCAAATGGAGATACCGTAGTCTCACTGGACCCGGGAAGTTGGAACTCTTGTGCGGTATTACATCAGAAAAAAACATAGGGAAGTATAAGTAGAAAATAGTAAATGCCTCAGGCGTTATTAGTAAATACTCCATACGATGCATAATGCAACATGACAATCCTATTCCTGCTCTAGATTAATTATTAAAGTGAGCAAACAAAGAAAGTTAATAATAATTGATAAATAGTTATTATGTACGAATATATTATTTTGTTGCGGTTCATTTTCACTGCTTATCGAATGGTAGTAATATGAATTTCGGGATGAGGTGATTGGTTTAAAAGTTAAAGTAATAAATTATAGAAGATAATATTAACAACTCTCAAAATGAAACATGAAACCGAAAAGACACAGAAAAGAAAAAGATATCACAGATTACCTGAAGGACATTGAGGATATGATAGAGCGATATCCGTTAGAGCAGGTATGTTGTCAAGGCACTTTTGAAGCACAAACGTCAAGAATACTGTTCAACGCATTCTGCAGATCCCTGTATACGTCAGAACTGTGGGTAAATTACACGGTATCCCAATGGCAAAATCTAAAAGTCACCTACAATAATGTACGAGACTATTCCGTCTACCGAGATACTGCAGCGCTACGGATTTTTTTCTGGAGGGACGAGTGCACTCTTTCAAGTAAATAAAATACTTCTCATCCGGACTAGATATTTACTAAACCTTTAATTAAAAAAAATAGATCATTCAGTTTGGATGGGTATTTTGGCCTCCAATCCAAAATTCAGTTTTGTATGAAACTGGCACCGCAGCCGTTCCCCTTAACTATTATTCGATGCTCTCCGGTAAACAGTACCACCTTTAAGTAAAGTGAAAAAAAAACAAATATTAAAAATTGTCAGATAATTTCTTAGATGTTCACGAATTCCCTGAAGAGTTGCAACTTAAGCGTGACATGCTGCAATTGGTGAGAATGATTAATTAAAAAGAAAAAAAAAGTTTTTAAGAATGATTATGAAGAATTTGGGTAACCTGCTTTCGGTTCATAAAAAATAATAATATTCAAGTTAACATTATACTGACTACGTATTTATTACGAACATAAAATAAAATAAAAACAAGAATTAATGTTTAAATTTTCAGGGGATGGAAGCCAGAAACGACCCATAAAGAGTTTTAATGAAATATTACGTAAGGTCGTGCGCGGGAAATGAAAACCTTGTTCTTAAGATTACCTGGTAACGTCACGAGATAAAATAATACCTACAAATTCGAGCTGAGTTGAATTTGGCGAAGGTCTCTAAAAGGTAAGCAGATAAATGGAAATCCAAAAAAATAATCGAAATAAATAAGAGATGCAATGTATAGTGAATGACATATTAAAAAAAAACTCTATTCTGTTAGGTTTTCACATTTATTATGCGTTTTCCGCGTATTTAAATGACAATGTTTTCTTAATTGATTTATTTGAATGTGCTGTATTGTGTTGGTAGTGTGAACCAGTTCAATTTATGTCATCTTCATCGATATCATATCTCAAATTCAAGATTTTTCAATATTATTTTCCATTTTTAATGATGAAGATGACATAAATTGAACTGGTTTCATTAGCTAAGTTGGTTAAGCGGTTGCACCGGATAGGCAGAGGTCCTGGGTTCGAGTCCCAGATGCGACTGAAATATTTTTATTTTCTGTCGTTTTTTTCCGTTTTCCATTTAGGGTATGTAAATATTATTTTCTACAATGATTGAATATTAAAATGAGGTTTTTAAATCTCAATAAATATAATTAATAATTAAAAATTGAAAAACATATTTGTTTTTGTCAACCTGTTTTATTTACTTTTCAACTATCCGACTTCGACCGGATATTAGGTCACTATCGGTCACTATCTGGCCGGATAGTGATAAAGTGGCCGGATACCGGACAGTAACCGGATTTCCGGCGCACCTCTAGCTATAATTCTCTGTAAAAAAAATGTTTTAAGAGTATGCAAATAAATCTATGTTGGCTTACAAAATTAAAATTTGCGATTATCTTTATTTCCCGGTTTCGTCGTAATAGTCGTAATCCCCTATTATTCACTGAAAGAAGACTTGTGCTTGCAAGAAAGAAAAAAACGAAAGAAGGCCGAAAAGAGATATACGTTCTCAGAATATTTCAAA